>VYZR01058241.1:0-17897 GCA_013400675.1 Oxylabes madagascariensis
TTTAGTCTTTGTTATGTGGCTGGTGCAGAAACAGCTGTTCACTGAAAATTACCCTATTGCCATTTAAGAATAAGTTTTCTAGTCTTAAAATTTAACACCTAGGTCTTAAACTAGTCACATAGGCTGCTTTTATTAGGAGGTGTTTTTGGTGTAGAGAGAAGGCTACCAGATGTCTTGTTTCCTTCTGTGAGAAGTGTCTAAAGGAAGTTGGACAAATTCTATACTAAAGGCAATATAATTTTCACTTTGAGTTTCATTATTTTAATTGACCTAGGGTCATAAAATATTGTAACGTATATTGATTGTTTCCAGAAAACTATCCTTTTGGCATGGTCTGCTAGCATGTTAGTATGTAGCAAAACTCCAGTAATTTTAGGCTGGGATCTTATCTTAGCATTCCTACTGAAAGTCATAATGCTGAGGGGTTAGCACTATGCTTGCAGGGTAACTTGAATCAATAGCTGATTATTCAGAAGAAATTCGCTAGCTCTGCAAAACTTTCAACCTTACAAATTGTTGAATGGTTTTCTTATCACAGTGCCTCACTACCACTGGGAAATGATGCCAGGAAATCATGTCTGAACAAAACCTTTGTGTTTTTTCTGTGGAGGAGTTAAACATTTGATGCTCGCCGCCCTCAGTCTCAAGCAGTAAAAAAATATTTCTGGAGAAATTATTTCTATTCAGCGTAGGATGATGTATAACACTTGTTTTTTTTCCTGGCGTCCCCCAATAAGGAACTGAACACTGATACTGATCTTCATACAGACCATTCAGTACCCATTCTATTGCCTCTGGTGTAGTATCAAGCGCTCTGACACACCTGAGTTTAAATTAAGTGATGTGCAAATATACTGCATATTGAATTACGGTACTTTAAATGGAAGTGAGTTCTAAATATTTAAAATCAAAGGAAAAGATAGCAGAGCTGTCAGAGTAGGTGAAAGATACAGCAATTCATAAATCCTTTTGAGCTTAAAGCAAACCTCTCAAGCTAGTTATTTGCTTCTTTTGGATTTCTCCTCTTAGGTTTTTACATGACTGCATTTGGTATACATACTTGAGTGTTACTTTTATCTTTAGGATCAGGAAAAAGGAGGAAGAAAAATGCACTGATGAAGGTGATACAAAAATTACCCATGGATATTCAGTGTGTGCATGCACATACATGCACATGAATTTGTAAACAAATACAGCTACGATTCTTTATACTCATAATCTGCAGATCAGCAGATCTTGACTAAAGAATTTGGCTAAAACTTTTCCTGTCAAAAATATGATTTCCCTAAAGTTGAAGTATGCCACAGAAAAATCGCTGATTGAGTTACATACTCAAGTAAAGAAAACAATACGCCCAGTTCCAAAATGACATTTCAGAACAGAAACCTATTGTTTCATTTAGTAAATGCTCCTTTGAAAACCCTTAAATCTTGGGCCAATGATTTCAAAAGACTTCTTTTCCTCCACTGTGTTTTCCATGGGAGGTACTACAATGTCCTGCTCTGCTTGCAGATTTGAAGCCTATCTAACACTGATCTTCAATGCAAGCAGCCGTATCTGCACTAACTTTCAGCCCTTCACCTTGGCTTTGGGCAATCTGTCTGCATGAAGGGAGACTAATCAACCATTTGTCTTGAAGGTGTTTCCAACTCGGAGTGGTCAAGGCATCCAAGTATCTTGAAGAAAACATCTGGTTGATTTTGCAGTGCAAAATGAACTACTTTCATTACAAAATGAACTAGTTTCTTGTCATGTAAGCATAGGGAATCCACATAAAAGGAGTTTACAGGACTTTGTCTTTCCCTATACCACATATACTATGATAAGGGTATAAAGCTGTTGGTAGCTACTGAGCCACATCTGAAACATTTCCGCATCCCTAGATGTGCCTGTGTGTTTCTTTTTCTTGAAAAAGTTCAGATTAACCAGACATACGCTAACGCTGGATTTGTTGTATTACTCAGGTCTTACATCGGACTTAGGAGTGTGCTGGTTGGAGCCAAAATCTCCTGAGCAAAGCAATGCTTTGAAGGTTGTGTTTGAGTTAGCCTGTTTGGGTACAGCAGAAGCAAAACTGCTGTAACAGCAGTCTCAGTACTGGACTGAGTCACACAATGGCCATAGGAATGAATAGATGGACATAACAAAGGAGGTGTTGGAGGAACAAGAACTCTGCTGTGGCTAGAAGTGCTGGTGGGGTAATTTGGTCAAACACAATACTGGGCATGATGTGCTGGATCATTCTGACATGGTGTTTGCTCCATTTCTAGCAGGTGATAGGAATCAAGGTATCTCTGGTATTCACATCCCAGTTCACTGGCAGTGGTAATTGAATGTCACAGGAATTTTTTTGGTGCATGTGCACCCACCATCATGAATGATGGATTCATAACTCAGTTGTTCTTCCATGAGATATTTGCCAATCCTGTGCCAGTCTTTTCCAGTCTGTGGGAGCTTGGACACCCTCCTTTCCTTTCACATACATCCTACCACTGTCACTATGCTTTTGTTCCTTTAGGATGAAGTCATGTCCTTCAGTCAAAGCGACTGAAGCCAGCGAGTTCTTGGCAGGCAGGTATTGCCTGAGTCAGAGGTGAAAGCTGGCACTGAGCTATTTGCCTGGTGGACTGTAGTGTTCAAGGTGCTCCTCACTGCCTAGAAAGCTTTCCATGATCCTGGCTTGGGCTTGCTTTCCTTCTCTTGAGAACCGGCCACAACTTAAGTGAGTAGAGGGTTTGATCCCCACTATGGCATAAAGGGAAGGTGCTCTTCTTCAGTGGCCTTGAACATGCTCCTTGCTGGGGTGTAAAATGCCTGGTGGTGGTGTCCAGGGCACAAGGTACAGGACTCATCCACTGGAGGTGTTAGAGATGGTTAGGGGTGAAAGCTGGCATGGTCCTGTATATGGTTAATTTCTTGGGAAAATAAGAAGAGGAAGAGCGATATGAAACCAGCACTTTTGAAAACCATTTTATATGCATTTCATTCAGGGGATAGAGGTAATTCAGAGCCAGGTTTGCCTGCTTCTGGGCTTTATAAAAAATCTTAAAATGGAGAAATAACACACAGTAATGTTTCTAGCTGCCTTGTACAATTTTCTCATGGTCCTGCAAAGCTTGGTTTGGGAGTTTTATAGGACTGGATTCTTCCAACTGTTGTGCTACATTTAGAATAAAAGACTTCTTTGCTCTTATTATCCCCCAACAGGCAGCTGTGGAGTTTGGGTTTTCACTTAGTACCTAAATTCTTTTCTCTTCTTCCCTAGTATTTTCTGGTTCCAGAGATTTTGGAATCCACTTTACCATGTAAATGCTACTAAAGCCATGTCATCTGCTTTTCCTGAACATGCAGGTATTCAGGAGTAGAATTACCAACATGGGGTTAGGGGTTTTTTTTCACATTAAGCCTTTTAAATCCGCAAGTAAATATAGTGATCTGATTTGCCAGCAGCAAGTATTCATGTAACTTGATCAGACCTCAGGATCTTCGAGAAAAACCACATGCCATTTAGCCTCTTTCTATACAGAGGAATTCAGACAATTCATCATTATACCAAGGACCTTATTAGTTGACAGAAGGGTTAACTGACCTTCAAACAGGACCTCAACGGTTTGCCTGCAGGGAACATATTCCATGGTGAGTTGACTATTTAAGCACTTCCGATGTAAAGTAAAAACAATCTCTTATGTCAGGGTATAATTCGAAGAACAAAGGACCGTTTTGCTCAATTGTGCAGGCAGCAGAAGTTATTTTTGTCTTTTGCCTATCACATTCACATTGTACAAGAAAGTAGTTTTGTTGAGGAGCGATTTGTTCTGCTGAGGCTCTTTGTGTAATTTGTGAACTGAAGACCACCACTGTGTTCTGGCATTGAAGCAAACAATGCACAGTCTTGAAAACAGCTTTGTGTTTAGCCCTGTTTTTAAGGGGCATTTGCTTTGGGTGTGTGAATTGATTTATGGGCCCTTTTGAGCCATTTAACCTCCTTCGAGAATGCCTGGTAAATGGATGTGTAAGTGAGGGGTTTTCTCAGGTATACCAGTCCTTTTCCTGTTTAAGGAACATGTGCTTGACGTGTTCCGGGTGCACTCTGCCATAATGATAGGTAGATGATGTTCATATTTTCAAAGCCTCTCTTTTTGTTGCTTGCTGCCATCTCTTTATTAAAAGCTTTGCATGTTGGTGGTGTCCTCTGCTGCTGCCGCCTCCTGTGTAATTAAGGAGGTCAAGTGGCAGCCTCGCTGCATGGAAACGCTTCTCCTGATAGCGTTCTTGTGTACAAAGCGTCTGTGCTTTCAGCAGTGACAGTGCATCACTGAGTTAATTGAATAACTTCTCTCTGTGGTGGGTTAGTGCCAGAGAAGTGCATTTCATGAAGATAGGAACACTAACTCTGAAGTTGGTGCTTAAAGTGTGAAATAATTTAAAAAAAAGTTGTAAATCTGTTAAGTGTCCTCATTTCCACTGAGGGTGACATTAAGGGTGATGAACAGCGTGTTGTGGTCACTAACACCTCAAACACTACAGGGCTGCCCATGACCACATTCTTTGTTCTATTCTACTTTTCACTGCCAGATTTTTTCTGATTTTCTGTATACCCAAAACGTTAGCCCAGTGCCAGCCTCCTCAATGTGTGTTGTGAGTGTTTTCCAACTATGCATGGCAGGAGCATGTTCTGAGCCAGTCCCTATACCTTTGCCTAGATCTCACAAGGGCTTTTGTTCCATGGATTTGTCCTGTTCTTGGAAGCCAGTTCAGCTTTTAGCACCCACAGCGCCTTATGGAAGAGAGCTCCTCCACTTAACCAAGTGCTGTGTAATCAGTTATCTCCTTTTAGTCTGCTGTTTGTGGGAAGTGCAGGGGAAGGTGGTTGGGTTTTGATCTGCAGGATTCCTCACTTGACTGTTACTCCTCTGCTGGAGGAGACAATAAATGGTTGTTCCTAGTTCAATTTTCCTTTTTCACTCGTGGTTTGCTCTTAAACCCTCTGCTATGTGCCTGCCTGCCATTTCTTTTCCTGCCCCGAAAGCCTTGCTCTACTCACTCTTCATTGCAGGAGAGAAACTGTGATCTTTGTTTTCAGTTGCTATCCATCTGACATATGAACATTGCAACAAGTGGTGTCCATCCTTGCTCCATTATTGTTCCTACTTCCAAGATGTGCAAATCCTGGTCTCCCCTAGAGTTATTTCCCCATCTCTCTCCCCTTTCTCACTCACACTTGCTTCCTCCATACACAAGTGATACATCCATAATTAACTTGTTATAATTTAGACACTGACCATGTCTGTATTCATTTCACCACTTTATTATAACTGTTTTTTTTTCCACCCTGCCAACATCACAGTCATTTCCCTCTCCATGGCCTTCACATTAGCCTTTTTCTCCTCCCAGCATGTGATTGCAACCCTCGTGGCGTTCAGACCCCGCAGTGTGACCGTGCCACTGGGCAGTGCATCTGCAATGAAGGGGTGGAAGGGCTGCACTGTGACAAGTGCTCCCGGGGCTACTCAGGCTTCTTCCCTGACTGCGTGCCGTGCCACCAGTGCTTTGCCCTCTGGGATGTGATCATCAGCGAGCTGGCTAATAGGACCCAGCAGTTCTTGGACAGAGCTAATACCCTCAAAATCACTGGAGTCACTGGCCCATACCAGAAGACGCTCAACACGCTGGAGGAGAAGCTCACTGAAATTAAAACCATCATCGCTCAAAATCCAGCAGCCGAGCCCCTGAAGAACATTGGAAATCTCTTTGAGGAAGCAGAGTGAGTACAGTTGTAGTTACATGAACAAGTCTGTCATGGGAAGGAGTGGGAGTTCCAGTGAGCTGGGATTTATTTGAGTGACTGATGTCCCCATGCTGGGCTGAGGCCACTCGGGCTCCTCTGCCTGGGCGAGGGTGCTGTGGCTCCTGGGCTGCTGGAGCACCTTGCCATGCTCAGCACTGGCAGTGAGTGCCCATCCCAGGAGCGGAAACCTGGCCAGGACAGGCAAGAGCAGTGCAGCTGCCACGTGCTGGGCTGGGGTTGTCCTGCTCCCACTGCTCTCCAAGCAGCTAATTACCAGGAAGCCACTCATGCTTGCCTTGTGCTGCCCCAGGGCAAAGGACAAATGCTGCTATTATGTGAGAGAATGAAGAGAGGGAGAGATTAAATTCCTGGATTTCCGGGTGTAGCTGATGAGTTGGAAACTTGGGCTCCTTTCCACACTCTGAGCACGTGTGGGGGGAAGCACCAGGTTTATAACAAGGATTGTTTCCATTCTTCTCAGGGTAGAAGCCTTGTATTTTCTTTTAAGGCTAAGCATACAAAAGATGGTAGTCTGGAGATGAGGCAGTCTAACAGTAAGTAGGATTACAGAGGCTTTTCTAGCCCTGTCTACAACTGCTGCAGCTTGCTTGTGCATTGTAAGGGGAACTGCAGAAAGCAAAGGGGCGAGGATTAAAGCACAGATGTCTCAATTAGGAATAGTTTGTGTCTTACAACTCCCCTCCCTCCTGCTGGAGAGCTGGGGGTTGCTGCTGCTTCTGGACTCTGAGTGTATTGAGGGAGGTCAGAGCCGCTGAGGAGCTGCTTTTCCCTAACATACCTTATGTTTATCTGTTCTTGCTCCTCTCTGGCTGCATAGAAAAGTACTGGGCTTTGGAGGAGTGCTGGAAAACAACAGGCTGTTGGGCTATTGAGAGAGCTGTAAATTGATCTTAGATCTTACATACTGCCTTGATTCTTTCAGAATGAGGAAATGCTGGGCTTGATGGGATCACCATGGATGGGAGTAGATTCCTATGCCCACTTCTGTTCCACAGCAGCCTTGACATATAATACTCACTTGCTTTTCCTTTTAGGGTTATCCCATTAGCTAAAGGCTGCTGCATGGCTCACTGAGTGAATGCTTAGAGCAGGAGATTTTGCTTCAAAACCCTGGTGAGGAAGGATCTTTACAGAAGAGTTTAAAGAATCCATTGTGTTAAAACTAAGGCTCCCCCCTCCCTGCTTCCTGAAGTTCAAATCTGCCCGATAAGCTCGTAGTAATCAAAACTACATTTGAGCTGTGTGGGATGGGGAGCAAATTATGTATGGATCATAGTAGTCAACTCTGACCTATGCAGTTGCCATGATACTAGAGCATTACACCAGTCCTCTGGAATCTGCCTCCAGTTAATCTTACACAAAGCAGCTGTTTTCTGAGCAATTTGGTGCTTTGAGTTTATAAATGTGCTGTAGATTAAAAAGTGGTTTTGTACAGTAAAGGAAACAAAACAGTATTTCTAGGTAGGCATGTTGTTACAAAACACTTGAAGCTCCACTGAGGGAGGACAGGTCCTGCCATGGGAGAAGCTGGATACATCTCTAGCCACCACGCTCCAGTGAAGTATGAGGCGTTTGACCCTTTTTCCTCCCCATGTTGAGTCCTGTGCCTGTTTTACAGAAAGCTGACAGCAGATGTTACAGTTAAGATAGCCGACATAGAAGAAAACCTATCAGCCTTAGCAGCAAAGAGCAATAGCACAGACACAGACCTGAGCGCCCTGGAGACAGATGCCAAAAGTCTCGACCATGTCGTGAAAGAACTTGCAGAGCAGCTGGAGTTCATCAAGATCTCTGATGTTCGGGGTAAGTTTCACAGGGAAGGGGAGAAAGCAGCAGGGTGGCCAAAGATTTAATTAGTGCATGGGTTTAAGTACCAGATTAATCTTCTAACTTGTAATAAAACACAGTTCCTCAGGGACAGGTTCTTTCTGTGCATTAGCAGAGTTGCTGATGCAGCAGGAATTTTTGCCCCCTCACCCTGTCTCACTTCCTCTGCACATTACAAAGCTGGCTCAAATTCTTGAGGCACAGAATCGTCTTAAGGTGTCATGCTGAACACATTGTAGATGAGACACAACAGAAGAAAGTGCACGACAGATTTCAAGATCTGCCTGGACATCACCCTTGCTCCCCTCAGTCTGTTAAATTGCTGTTTCTGGGTGAAAAAAAAGAGCTTGTGATAAAGGGCCCAGTTCTTCTGAGCTACCCAAACCTTGCATGTCCATTGGTACACTGAAATGGGCCAAGAATCAAAATTTGCTGGAGGAGGAGGAATGTCACCAAATTATTTGGAAATTTAGAAAGCTGACTTCAAATAAAGTGTTTTTAATATTTCTTATAAATTTCCTGGTTTGCAGAAAGTCTGAGATTGTTTCCAGTGAACATGGGAGATTTCAGAGTGAGGCAAGTAGCATGCAGAACAGAGGAACCCTTGACTTTTGGCATTCTGCAAAGGAAAGCTGCCCCGAGGTGCAGAGTATAGCCAATCCCATAGGGTCCCTCACACCCACACGAGGCCTCTCCAGGAGTTATCCAAAATCAACAGTTCCATAAATCAGCATCTTTCATCAAGCAGTTGTTTCTTAGGAAAGCTCTGACCAGTTTCCAAGCAGTGACTCCATAAGCCAGAGTCCCATCCCAGGGCAAGCAATAGGAATTAATGAGATAAGGGAATCCATAGAAAACAGACTGTTCCCCTAAAAACCTTAAACAGGCCCTATCTCCTTTTACCCTTAGGGC
Organism: Oxylabes madagascariensis; assembly: GCA_013400675.1. Taxonomy (NCBI): domain Eukaryota; kingdom Metazoa; phylum Chordata; class Aves; order Passeriformes; family Timaliidae; genus Oxylabes; species Oxylabes madagascariensis. The sequence goes on from VYZR01058241.1 coordinate 8,549, forward strand.
AAGCAGAATTCAGTCACTAGGGTCAAACAAAGGCTTAACTTCAAAGTCCAGTTCGACACACTGTCCACCAAGCAAAAAAGCAACCTTTTTTTCCTACAAGAGGCCAAATTCTGTCATCCTTGCAATGGCACTGAACACAGCTGCCAAGGCCAGCGTTTCATTTAATGTGATGTGATATATCACTAAGCCTGATGTGTCATCCGCTAACATCTGTAATACACTTTACTTTGGGTTTCTTAACAGAGTTCTCATCAGCTCCCTCTGATTTCTGTAGGAGCCTTGGATAGTATCACCAAGTATTTCCAGATGTCCCTGGAGGCAGAGGAGAGGGTCAATGCCTCCACTGTTCATCCTGATAGCGCCGTGGAGCTGTCAGCACAAACGCGGCGGGAAGTGGAAGACTTAATCAATGAGAAGGAGGCCCAGTTCAAGGCTAAACAAGAGGAGCAGTCGCGCCTTCTGGATGAACTCGCCGGAAAGCTGCAGAGCCTGGATCTCTCTGAGGTGGCTGAGAAGGTACACAGCTGAGAATCTCTGGGATAAAACCTGTAGCAAAAATAGAATGGGGTTTATGATGAAGCAACGGGCATGGAGGAACTGTAGGGTGTGACAGTGTGAGATGTGCGGTGGGTTTATGAAAAATGCCCTTTGCTTGGTTGAGCAATCCTTCCGTTTTGTGGGCTAGAACTGGGTTGTTTAACTGGTGGGCTCTGACACTACTAGCTTTCAAAGACCAGCCTTTCATGCTGGTCTTCCTCCTACTCTTCCCAGCCCCAACAGGGCACCTGTTTTTGCATCACCCCTGTTCTAATCCAGTGTCCTTTGCTAGGGACAGCGTTCCCATGCACAGAAAAGCATGGCAAATCTGCTGGGCTGAGAGCCATCCTCTTAAGCCTATCCCGAGTTCAGTGCTTGCTTTCCCTAGGCTCCCCCCTTCCCTTCTGCAGCTCCATTGGGTACACTCTGTGCCTGTACAGTGCCCAGGCAGGCTGCACTTCTGCTCATACTCACAGGCCTCAGCATCATCCCAAGCTCAACCTCCTGCTCCAGACAAAGCAGAATTTATAGGGAGCTGGAGTCAAAAGGGCATTTTCTCTGTTGAAGGTACCTGCTGATCTGGAAATATGATTAAGGATGGCTTTTTCTTGGGAGAGGGTGGGTGTTCCCTCAATTTCTCTTTGAAGTTGGCCAGCTGCATTCAGTGAACAATCCCTGAAAATCCCCGGGTGAAGGCACTGAAGGCACGCTGCAGGGCATTGCTCATTAACTCCCCTGGGCAGGCCAGACCTGTGGCGAGAGTTCTTCACATGCTGATTGTCCCTTGTCCTTTACAACTCCCACTCCCTCAGCCCTCCTTTTTTCTCTGGAGGGAAGAAAGAGACATCTTTTTGTTTAGTTTCCCTTCCCCTACATTCCTGCTCTGACTGTTAAGAACTGAAATCTTGGGTAGATGTTTATCAAGGCAGTAAATACTGAGTTGCTTGGAGGTGTAATCATGACACACACACACACACATATCTTTCTGCTTTCTAGCTACTGCTGGGTAACATGCCAAACAGGTAAGAGGGACTCATTTACACTTCACAGGAGACAGCTACAGCTAACTTGGCTCAGTCTCTAGGTTTTCCCAGGGAGGTTTTTTGGCTGCAAAACCTGAGTTAGTGACTATCATTTGGCAAAAAGAGAGCAGGAGCGGGGGCATGAAAATGTAAAAACCTCACAAGAACAGGGAATTTTCTAATTTTCCCTCTGGTTAAACCAACTCCTGTGTTATTTCACTACCAAACAATTGACCAAGTAGTGGATAATTCTCAGCGCAATGTTGCTGATAGAAATAGTATCACTTCTTAAAAAAAAAGTTTACTCCGAAATTTTGTGGTAGAATAATGTCCTTCTCCAGCCCCCACGCAGCCTAGCAATGGAAATCAGGCTGTGACTGCTTCCCTTGTCTCCTGTGTCCCTGCAGACGTGTGGCACTGCTCCGGGAGCCTCCTGCGAGTCTGAGTGCGGGGGTTTGAACTGTCGGACGGATGAAGGGAAGAAGAAGTGTGGAGGCCCCGGCTGCAACGGGCTGGTGACCGTAGCTCACAATGCCTGGCAGAAGGCTATGGATTTTGACAGAGACATCCTCAGTGCATTAGCAGAAGTTGAGCAACTCTCCAAAATGGTAATATGCCAAATCAATTGCTAAGATAGTAAAAAAGGAAAAAAAAATCTGTCTGTTGTAGCACAGACACTAATTGACAAAGTATGTGCTGGTTTTCTGCAGAAAAAACTTCTTTTGAGTTGTGTAACTTCATCATGCTTGTAAGTATCTTCAGAAATGGAGCTTGCTGAATTGAAGCTTCATGGATAACTAAACATCAGCCTGAGTTGTTTAAACTAGCAGTGGTGGCATGGATCAGGGCCAGCTTCCAAGTGTTCTGTGAGTTTTATGAGAAAAAGCATTCCTCGTTACTATTACTTCTGACTCCAGATGAATTGTTTTAAAACAAGCCCTAAAGCATAAGAAGATAAGCAAGTAAGCCTTCTGTTTTCCTCTCTTTAGGTTTCTGAGGCAAAACAGAGAGCAGATGAAGCAAAACAAAACGCACAAGCAGTTTTGCTCAAAACCAATGCTACAAAAGAACAAGTGGACAGAAGCAATGAAGATCTGAGAAATCTTATTAAACAGATTAGAGACTTCCTAATGCGTAAGAATGTTACATTTTAATTATATTTTAATTCTGGGTTTGTGAAAACTAGCTTTACATCTGTATTATCTTCCAAGGGTTAATGCAACAGTTGTCATCATTCCCCCCACCTCCCCATGACAGACAGTGTGTATGATGAAATCTGGAAACATGAAAAAAACTAAGAGAAAACCAAGACAATAAGAAAGTGAGAGCAAACTGTGACATGTTCTTGTGTGCATTTCAGCTGAGGTTGTTGTACTGCTCTACTTTGCCAAGTATGTCTGTAAGTTCTGGCTAGAAAGACAAAGTAGTATTAAAGGGGAAGGAAGTCAGAAACTGTATTTGTCTCTCTGTAAGAACGAAGGTAAAGGTTAAATGAGAGGCTTGTTTGCCTGCAGGCTAATCCTTGCCTGTTTGCTTCAGGCTGACTATGCTGGGAGCACAAATACATCTATGTGCAGCTGTTGGTTTTGTTTCCTGTGGGCTCGGGTCCCCCCCAGAGTGATGCAGCTGAGCACCAAGATCTTCAAATGGCTTCCAAGAGAACTGTGCCAGCAGGGCCTATACACCTGCTGGGCCTCCTGAGAGGGAACTTTCTCCTTGGGAAGTAGTTTTAACATCTCCATTTTCCATAAATCTGGGGAAGGAGGTTTTCCCATGATTTTCCTTCTTAAGGAAGCAGTTGAACAAGAATTTGAGTGCTGAGACGTGACAGAGGGAAGCTTTTACTCACATCTTTGTCATTTGTGTCCATCTGCTAGAAGACAGTGCTGACCTGGATAGCATTGAGGCAGTAGCTAATGAAGTGCTGAACATGGAGATGCCAAGCACTCCCCAGCAGCTGCAGGCCCTGACAGAAGATATTCGTGAGCGTGTAGAAAGCCTTTCTGATGTTGAGGTCATTCTGCAGCAGAGCGCTGGGGACATTGCCAGAGCAGAAATGCTACTGGAGGAAGCTAAAAGAGCGAGGTAGGCAGCCCTGTTTTATCTGATTGTATCAGAAAATGTAGTTAACCTTTCCCTGATGTAAATTCTTATCCCTTCAGTAAGGGGCAAAACCAGCCCATTGCAGCATATGTTCTTTTTCCAGTTCCAAAGTTAAGAGCATTTTTAGCATTAACAGTCTTGCTCCACAGCAAAGGTGCAACAGATGTTAAAGTCACTGCAGACATGGTGAAAGCCGCACTAGAAGAAGCTGAAAAAGCTCAAAATGCAGCTGAAAAAGCCATCAAACAAGCTGATGAAGATATTAAAGGAACTCAAGACCTGCTGACTTCAGTGAGTCCTTTATGAGTGTTTCTTAAGATAATAGAAACAGCACAAAGTCTGATCCTTAGAAACTGATGTAAGTCCGTCTAGGGAAAGCTGTGGGTACTGCAAAGCAAAGGCTGCAGTTAAAATACATCTAAACCATTACTGCTTTCACATCAACTTTTGAGTGAGTGGGACGGATGCTAGGGGACTATTTGCTCATGAACAAGCCCAACTAGGCAACAACAACAACAACAAAAACCCCACCAAAAGGCTTTTCTCACCGCATATCCTGCACCAGCCAAGTTAAATGAGCAGGACTGTAGCCCTCTAACACAGCAGGTCTGACAAGACCCCTGCCAAGACACACCTGTCAGCCACACTGGTTGTGTATTGGTGTGTTCAGTGTCATCCACCACTGCAGCACCAGACTAAAATAAACAAATGCTGGATTGAAGTGCCAAGTGCTGCAATCTTGTCAGATAAAGTATTTGAAGACTTCATCTCAAAGCCCTCATGAGATCACAGTGCTATCTGTACTTATGAAGTTTGGCCAGTTTAGAAGCTTCTCAAGTCCATTATCACATGATGGAGTCAAATGTCTGAAGTTTTGTCAGCAGGTTAGTCAACTGTTGCGTGTATATCGCAATCAAATACTTTTTAACCATGTTCCTTAATGCTTTTGCAGCCCAATATGTACCATTCTCAAACATAGAGTTTTTTCACCCTGACTGCAATGGGCCATTTTTAGCAAATCTAAAACACTGTTTTTAACTCAGATCTATGGACACAAACTAGTTGCTTGGGCAGAGTTAATGAAGAAAGTTTAGTATTATATCCACTGTCTTTTGAAAGTCTAACTCTCATTTTTCTTTCTCTTAGATTGAATCTGAAAATGCAGCATCTGCAGAAACGCTGAACAATGCTACCGTACGTCTGTTTGAGTTAGAGAAGAGTGTTGAAGACCTTAGGCAAAAGGCTGCTACAAATTCAGGGAATGTGGGAAGTATAGAAGACAAAATTATTAGCGCAAAGCAAAATGCTGAAGAAGTTAAAAAGGTGAGAAGCTCAGGAACAATCCTAAAGAGAAGCCAGCAGAACTCCCCCAGGTTTGGCTAAAGGGAGATCAATGAATACATGTGATTCATCACATTTATTGTTCATATTTTGGGGGTAGAAAATACTCCAACATTTATGCTCTTAGCAAAGATAGCTACTTTTTACTTCTACATCCTGAGAGAGATGTATTGGGAAGTTTTCAGGTTCTGAATAGCTGCAGGAAACCTGTCAGCCTTTCACAGATAGGTTTCTGTTCCTCAGCTTTACTATCTGTTACAGGAGAACTGGAATTTTTTTTCCACTTGTATAGAGTATTTATGGTTCTATGACAATGATAGGTTCAGGACAAACAAAGCAGAATTTGGCATACGCAGAATCAAGCAACAGGAAAAACAATTATCTCAACATAAAACGGAAGTAATTGCTAAATATCAGAGATGCAAGATTTTCTCTGTGAGCATATGGCATTACTCCCAATGTTTGCTACACACTTTTGTAATAGCAAAAGAATGTTCATTAACAAAACAATCGACCAATCTGCCAGAGGAAGTTTCATTGCTCCCATCTCTTGTCTGTAGAGCTCAAGAGAGCCATTTTCTGACAGGAGAGCTGCATTATCCATCAACTCAACAATATCCAAACCCTAAGTAGTATTTCAGGTGCTGTCAAGTAAACACAAGAGAATTCCAGTGCTGCTATGGTCTGTTATCTTGCTCAATGGTTGAATTTAGTTGGGCCATAGGACTTTTTAATCTTAACCCCACAACAAAAAGCATAGCTGAGAAACCAACCTCACAACTTTCCCGACACCTTCACCAACACCAACTGGGCAGCTAGTTCAGTTCTTGTTGCTGAAAGGGTAGCAAGGGTGTTATTCCACCCCAGATGCAACCACTCAGCCAGGAGCAGTGCCAGGTGTAGCTTTCCCAGCGGTTCTAGGGGCCATGGCTTCCATGAGTTACAGAACCCTGTAACTGAATCCCATAAATCTCTGCCAAGTGCCAGCATTGGAGCTGTAAAACAGCCACAGTTCTGCAAAAGCGCAACTGATGAGTCTTCACCACAGCTCTTTGTCTTGGACAGGAAGTAGGAAATACCCTGCCACTGTTTCTGCTTTTGTTGACTGAGCTCCCAGCGCAGTCTCTCCTTGCACCCGGAGTAGTGAAGGACGGAGGGAGCAAACGCCAACTCGGCTGTATTGGCTTCGCATGAGCTCCATCTTGTGCTTGCATTTGGAACAGGTCCTCAACAACGAGCTGAGCGGCAAGTACAGAACTGTGGAGGAGCTCATTGCCAAGAAGACAGAGGAGTCGGCCGAGGCCAGGAGGAAAGCAGGCGTGTTGCAAGATGAAGCTAAAGCCTTGTTGGCTCAAGCAAACAGCAAACTCCAGCTGCTCAAAGGTAAGGCTGTTCTGAGGAGGGAATTTGACACCTTAGAACATGAAGCAATTTCACACTGTTAAACCAGCTATTCATCAGCAGAAGGGGAAAAGAAAAGATATTTACTGTTACTGAGGCTTGATCTGCTTTGGGTATTCTTATGGACATACTTTAGTCTTTTGAAGCAAAGATTTCTATAGAATAAGCTGAAACTTACAGGTGAGACACAAACTTCTGGTATGGCACCTCTGACTGTCCCCAGAACCACTACAGGGAAGGAGCAAAACTACTCTGCTCAGGATGAAGACTCATCTGTTCGAGCAAGACCCCCATCTCCCAACAGTACTCCCTTCACCCCACCCTGGAAAGCTCTTAAAACAAAAGCTGATCAGGACACAGGAGTTCCAGTTTACAGATTAATTTAACCTTTACTGTTGACAAAGTTGATTGGCCCATGATGAGGTGGTCTGCCCCTTGCTGCCTGAGACAGGATTAAATTTTTCTTCTGGTTTTGCCAGGCCAGAAACTCCTTCCCCTCTTTGCTACTCCTGCACAGTTACTGTGACTTGCTGAGCAGTCTTAATCATCACAAGCCAAAACATTTCAATGTTCTGGAAAAGCCACCATAGAGCAAAGAATGACAATTATTTTAATGCTCAAAATATACTTCTGGATTTTCACCTTTGGAAAATAACTTCCTTGTTCCTTTACATCCCTGTGTTAAGGAAACAAAAAAGTGCCATTCCAGCCTTTGTTGATTTTTCAGGGTTTGTTTGGTTTTGGTTTTTTTCCCCAATCAGAATGTCTTCCACAAGAGAAATAAATTTGAATAGTAGTTTATCCTTAACTATGATGATTTACATGCATTAAAACACGACCAATTAAGCTGGTATTTTTTGCCTTCCTTTGCCTACAGATTTAGAAAATACATATGAAAACAATCAAAAAGTTCTGGAAGACAAAGCCAAGCAGTTGGTGGAGCTGGAAGAGACAGTTCGCTCCCTCTTACAGACAATCAGCCAGAAGGTTGCTGTTTACAGCACTTGCTTATAAACAGGAGCGGGAAGTGCTTGTGTTCAGGATGGATTTTATAAGTATTATACTAGTTCTTTTTGACATTACACTAAGACCTGATAAGGTGAACAGGTTTTATATTGACTTTAAAGCCACAGAACCAAAGAAAAGTAACTTTTTGATGTTGAAAATAAACAGTACTTTTGTATCACTGTATGGACATAGTATGAGTCTAAGTTCCTTCCTATTTTCAGAAGCTGCAACGGTACATCAGTTAATCCTTTAGCAAGTCTTGTTCTTAAACTGGTTAGAGATCTAATAAAATCTTGGCTTGAACTATGTAATTCTGAAGAAGGGTTCCTATTACTATGAAATATGGTATGGTGACTCAGACCAATTTACCAGTGAATGAAGAAATACCATCCACGTGTAGTTAGTTATGCCACAGTACTCAGAAAGGATTGTGTACCCCGTGCACGATACCCATTTAGGCTTAAGACTACTTTCATGCCACTGATTATGAAACACTTAATATGTGGAGTGAAAACAGAGGTCAGCACTGAAAGTATGAACGCACCAAATTTATATGATAAACCAAGCTCAGAAACACAAAATAAGCAGAGTTGGAAGGGACCCACAAGGGCCATTTGGTCCAATTCCAGGCCCGGCACAGGACAACTCAAGAGTCACACCATGTACCTGAGAGTACTGTCCAAAGACTCCTTGAACTCTGTCAGGCTGGTGCTGTGACCACTGCCCTGGGGAGCCTGTTCCAGTGCCCAACCACCCTCTTTGGTGAAGAACCTTTTTCTAATATCCAAATCCACCTCCCCTGACGCAACTTCAGGCCACTCCCTCAGCACTGGTCACCAGAGAGATCAGTGTCTGCCCCTCTTCCCTTCATGAGGAAGTTGTAACTGCAGTGAGGGCTCCCCTCAGTCTCCTCCAGGCTGAACAGACTAAGTGACCTCAGCCACTCCTCATACAGCTTCTCCTCAAGGCCCTTCACCATCTTTGTCACCCTCCTTTTAGACACTCTCTAGTAGTTTTTATATTGTGGGACCCAAAACTGCCCCCAGCACTCAAGATGAGGCTGTCTCAGTGCAGAGCAGAGCGGGACAATCCCCTCCCTTGCCCGTCTGGTGATGCTGCGCCTGATGCCCCCAGGACACTCCTGGTTGCCAGGGCCCTGCTGACTCACGTTCAACTTTCCATCATTCAGGACTGCCAGGTCCCTTTCCAGTGTTTCTTTCCAGCCTCTCATTTTCCAGTCTGTCCATACATCCAGGTGCAGAATCTGGCACTTTCCCTTGCTGAACTTTCAATGGTTGGCGATTGCCCAGTTCTATAATTTGCCAAAGTCTCTGTGCAGGGCCTATCTGCCTTCAAAGAAGTCAACAGCTCCTCCTTTTGTATCATCTGCAAACTTGCTTAGTATCCCTTCCTGTCCTGCCTCCAAGTCCTTAATGACTATGAAGAGCACAGGGCTGAAGATGGAGCCCTGTGGAACTCAACTAGTGACACGTCCTCACTCTGATGTCTCCCCATTCACTGTAACCCTTTGTGCCCAGCCTGTGAGTCAAGGATGTGTTTAGCCAGCCGTGTGCTGGATATCCTGTCCGGAAGGCTCCTGTGAGAGACAGTATCAAAAACCTTGCTGAAATCCAAAAAGGGTACATCAACTGGCTTCCCTTGACCAGCTATGTCAGTTATCTTGTCATAAAAGAACATCAGGTTTGATAAGCAGGACTTTCCTCTCATGAAGGTATGCTGGCTGTGACCAGTAGCTGTGTTGTCTTTCAGGTGCTTTTTGATACCTCCCAGAATAATCTCCATAACTCTACCAAGCATTAAAGTGAGACTGACAGGCTCCTGACTTGCCCTTCTTGAAAATCAGGGACAACTTTCACCAGTTTCCAGTCAGCTGAGACCTCTCCAGATTCCCAAGACTGCTACAAAAAAAAAAAAAA
>VYZR01058244.1:35428-45827 GCA_013400675.1 Oxylabes madagascariensis
AAAACTTGGCTTAGAATAGCTACAGCAATAGAAGACAAAAACAATGAAGCTGCTGAAAGACACGATCCATAACAAAGAAGCGATGCAATTCCACCGTTCAGTGATTTGGGATGCACTCCTGGCACACAGATAGCAATTTCCCCTCTGACACAAGCACCCAGCTCTCATTAGCATCACTAAGAGTTGTGTGGACATACTGATGGGAATATGTTCCACTGTATTTTGCAGGAAATTAACACCACTCGGGGACTGAAGGAGGCACTGTCTGTCACTCTCAGATATACCCTCTGCCAGTTAATTAAGCAAAAACCTCTGCCACAACTCTCAAGAGGAAGCTATTCCCTATTCTCCTCGGTACAGCAAACCTGACACAAAGTGAATTGTCAGGAGCAGGGCCTAGGAAATGGGGATATTCAGGAAAGGTGAACTTCAGCCTGTGTTTGTCAAGCTCTTCTGCCACCAAGTTTTGGTGGCTTTTGAAAATAGTTATTAGGAATCAAATTGATTAGTTATAGCTGAGTTTAAGCTTTCAGAAAATATCTTCAGCTCTCACACATTGTGGCTTTTGGTTACTGGTTATTTTCAGCAAGAGTAATCCTACATGGCATGTATAAAAACCAGCCAGACTGCTAACCCTCCGGGACTCCATTGCTATTTTCATGCCAAGAGAGAGTGACTAACCAATAGAGGAAAAAGCAAAAGACTCAAACATAGTCACAAAATGTGGCTCTGGCAGCCAAAGGAAAGTGGTNTATTGCCAGACAGGTAATTTTTGTGTGACACTGTGGGGAAAAATCTCTGCTTTCTTGTTCAGATACAGGAACGTTTTGGTCACCAAACAAAGGCTTTGATTTATTTTCTCACTACCTCCACAGCTCCATGTCATAAGGTTATATTCACTCATTCAACTATCTGCAATACCAAACCACTGGTGTGAATTTTAACAAGAGTCCAAAATGAAAACACATACCTTAAAAATTCTGCATGTTACCATCTTAGCTCCAAAAAGTTACTCTAAAAGAGATCTTCATTATGAGGGTGATTAAAATAAATTAAATTCAAAGCCCATAGTGGCATAGAAGGTTGAACAACAAAGATGAAGTCTGTCTATCTATCTATCACTAAACTTCTGCCAGTATCACTGCATGATTAAAAACTAAATGATGTTGATAAAAAACCTACTCCAGGCTGTGTATTCAGTCAATGAACCTAAGTCTCTTTTGTTTCCAAACTGCGCTTGATACACAGTTTCTCCTGAATGTATTAGACAGTAGCCACTGTCCATCAAACAATTTGTAAAGAAAAATTCTGGCTTACAAGTTACCCATGAATTACTGAACACAATCAGTATTCAGTACCATGAACATTCTGCTTATTCATCATGAACTGCAACTGATCATATGTGCCGTTTCTATTTCTTAACTTGATAAATTGTTGTTTAAAAACTACCTTCATAAACACAGGGGAGGAGAAGCCACTCTGCACTTCTTGAAAAACATGTTTTGGCAATGGGCCCAAAAATTTACTGCATTAAAAACCCCCACAACCATATGAACACAAATTGCACCACACGAGCATTGAGAGTTGATGAATTACATTTAGCTGAAGGTATTTAATCCGTAAAACAAACTAGAGACCTGACTGTGAAACAACTCAAGCATCTGCATTTCCATTTCTTTGCTGTATGTTTGGTCTCCTATCATAGGAACGAGTGAAAAGAGTGCCTAATTTATCAACTATATATACCACTCATCATTTGATCTCTCCATACCACTATTTATTTTGATTTATTAGTTACAACATCTAAAACAATTTTTTTGTCATGATAATTGAGTTGTCTTTGTAGTCTTATTGTTGTGTATCTAGACAACTGCATTAAAGATGTACAGAATTTCAGACGAAGATGCATTATTGATTTAGAGTGCCAGGATGATGCTATTTTGTCATGGTCTTATAACTAAAAAGCCCAGTTGTCTGGCTACAGTTTTTCTTCTCATGTGGGGAAAATGAAATCCTTTTACCCCTCTCCTAGCAGTCATACATCTTCCTGCCACCTCCTGTCTCACTTGTACCACTGTCTCTTTTCCAGCTGCTGCTGAAAAGACAAGTATCATTACAAATATAGTCCAGTGATTCTTGGGGAAAAAAAGCAACAGGATACAGGAATGTAAAGCAGAAATCATGGTCAAATCCAAGGTCCTGAATTTCAATAACTGAGGAAAAAAAAAAAAAAAAANGAAAAAAAAAAAAAAAAAAAAAAAAAAAAAAAAAAAAGGCAGCAAGCTGTACATATGGAAAAAACATTCCCCCCAAGTTCAGTCACAATAGCTGGATTTAACAACTGCATCTTTTGTACTGTTAGACATACTTCCTCTAGCAATTAGTTGGCATATTCTCTAAATAACCAGATTTGTAAAAGCCAGCAAATGCCCTAGTGCTTCTATTGGAAATCTTTAACAAAAATCACTAGTATTTAACAGATTGGTTGAAAACTGGTTCCAAATAGGGTACTTTCCTGTTAATGCAGAAGACAGTGAGAATTTCATCTTACCTAATGTGGCTAGTGGTGTTTGAAACAAACGAAAAAGGAAGAGGAAAGAAATGAAGGTGCCCAAAGCTTCTTATCTTGCTCAAGACATACCCAGAAGGTGAAATGGAGAGTCTGAAAAGCAAAAAGCTGTGCACTAAATATCTTGACCTCTGAGTTGATTTTATGTTTGTTAGCAGCATTTTCTAGAAATGTGTTTAGTTGACATCACATTCCAATTTGTCTTACTAGCACAAGTAGTTAAAGCCAAATATGAACAGAGGCATCAACAACGCCCCACCTGGGCATTCCGTGTTTTTCTAGTAGCTGCTCCCTGAATTCAAGCATGGTCTAGGAGACAAGCTTTCTATGTCATTGTGATTCCAATCACAGCCTATCCTAAGGAATGTCTAGAAGTAAGGCCAAAAGAAAAAGGTCTATTTCATTCTAGCTCATCCTTTTAATTCCCCCAGTAGATGCAGAGTTTACCATTTCACAGAACAGCAGCTCAGAACAAAACTCAAGAACTGACAGTTGAAACTTCTTTATCTGGCTGGATCCTCATAGCTCTGCCTTTTATACTGTTACCCTCATCTAGAACAAATTAAATACAAAAACTGTGTGATCTTTCCAGTCTGTTAACGAAGCAAAAGTTTAATCCGTGTAAATTAAGTTAATGTATCAATTTCTACAACTCTAAAGCTCACGAAAGCCTGTAAAACTAGAAAAACGGATGTTTTTAATTGGCTTTTTCCAGTGGTGTGAAACACACCCCTCCTACCCCTTCTTAATTTTGCTTATATAGCATGATTTCCAAGGGCCCAAAGTGTGGCCGCCCCAAAGCTGCAGAACCTGTCAATTCTATCGTCATACTGTTCCATGTGTTTTTGCACCAAAGCGGGAATGATTTTTTTTTCCCGCAGTATCTTACAAAAGTGATTAAGGACAGATTAGTGCTTCTGAACTGAAATGCACAGAACCCTACGGCAACAGATTCTTTTCGTACTTGGGAAGAAGCCTAATCAGCAAAACAGCAAAAAGCCCAAAACTCAAGAACTGACAGTTGAAACTTCTTTATCTGGCTGGATCCTCACAGCTCTGCCTTTTTTCCTACTGTTTCTGCCTGTTACCCTCATCGAGAACAAATCAAATGCAAAAAAAGAAAACAGTACTGTAGTGCACAAGGTCAGTCAGCAAGAGCTGACCACCAGGAGAATGGGATATCCCATAGGCATCAGGCAGTGACAAAGCCTAGGACTCCAGTCAGAATGTGGCAGCGAAGGGCTGCCAAGGAAGCAGTAGGATGCAAACAGGCTTTCTCACAGCAATGTTTCTTCTGGGCAAAGGCTGGAGGCCTTGAGGGAATGCTAAGGTTGAGGTAACAAGCTATATTAGCTACTCTGAGATTAATCAACTTTCAGCTATGCTGCCTGTATTCTGATCCACCATTATCCACACCCCTCACCTCACCTCAGTATTGACAGAAGTGAGTCAGTATTGGAACAAGTGGAACTGAAATCAGAATACACAAGATTGTTTTGATCTGACATTAACTGTAGAGCAGAACTTGTTTTGTTCAATGAGAAAACCAGGCACACCAAAGTTGAGAAAAAAAGTGAACATAGTAAATTTATTCAGAACTTTTTTGATCTTATCTGCTTTCACTTCAAGAGCTCCTTAGAACTTCTCATCTGAACTCTTAAAAAAATCCCCACTCATTGAAGACCATGTCTTGTACAATGCCATATTGAAAAAAGATGTTGCAAGGCTGCTATCCAATTTTCTTTTTCAACACCCTTCACCTAGACAGAATGTGTTCATAGCAGAAATGTCATCACTCCACTTTTATTCAATGCCAGAGATGTACCTATACAAATCTAGAAGTCCATAATGCTCCGTTTGATAATGCCTGCAGAGCAGGCGGACTTGACTATATTCCATAGCCTAGCTAGTATTTTTTTCCTGTTAGCAACTCATTGATGGTGCAGATTGCTCAAGAGCTGCAGAGAATCAGCTGCAGTTGGATAGAGGGGATCAGCACCAGCCACTGCCTGGGATCTCTCTCCCAAGGTTGTCCTATGAACACGTTCCTCCCAGCTACCTCAGATATCACTGTGCTTTCTCACAGCTACAGTTGCAAAAAAACCCCATCCAAATCTTTCCCATCCCTACAATCCCAGTATCTCCCCTTTTAGATCTTGGATCTGCAACCAGTAACTCTTATGAGTTACTATTATTATCCTTTTGTTGAAGCCTGCATTAAGTACCTGACCTTCCCTTTGAAGGATTCAAGCGACTACCTGCCCGACACATCTAAGCCATTCTGCACAGCTCCAACCAGTACACGGCTCAGTACTGCAGAAATCAGGGCTGGCACAGCAGCGCTTGCATCGGCAAGCAGAGGAGAGCAGGGCTACAGCCAAGCACACGGCGGGCTGTGGCCAGGGACCGCCACCATCGGCTCCAACCAACCGCAGGCACACACAGGCACCTTCAACACCCAGCTCTGCACACACAGCCAGCTACAAACATGTCCTTTCTCAACTCCCTTCGGAATTAAAAACAAACCAACTAGCCCAAAGCAGGCTCTGGGGAGAATACATCTACAAAGTTATCACTTCCAAGTGTCAGAAAGAAGCAAAACATCTATCTTTCAAAACATCATAATCATCTCTTAGGTAGTCAGCCCTGCCTAGTATAAGGTACACAGGGAAGGATGGCAGACTGGTTTAGAAATTTAAGGTGTTACTTCTAATTAAGAGACAATTAACGATCACTGGAATGATGATCTCTCCTGACCCTCACAAATGCCTAGGTCAAGAGTATGGGAAGTGAGCCATGGTGTTCCTCATGGCTGGGAGCTGCCTGCTGGCTGGGGTTGCAGTAGGAAGCATCTCCATGACCAGGGCAACAGGGTCCTCCTGCAGGTATGATGTAAATGTGTGCCTACTTAGCTATAAATGTATTTAAATATGCACATAATCATACTCGTATGTAAACATAACACACTTTGCATTACACACTTATTTAAATATGCATATATTTAAATCATAAAAATCTAAGTGGGAGTCTAACTTCCCTCTTTCTCTCATCACTGTGGGCCCAGCCCAATTTCTGATGAAACAAACAGGAATTTATAAATAGTCTTCACCAAACATTAGGTTTCAGAAGTCCCCCATGGTTCTCTCCTGTACATACACTATCAAAATTCTTTAACAGCTTAATATTTCCTGTGGCCACATATTACAGTGATCAGTTCCGACAAGGGAATATCAGGACACAGAAGCCTTGTGAGAGGAGAGGCCTGGGAGCTTCAGGCTAGTGAGAGAGGAGAGATTTGCATCTGTGCTCCTTTCAGCACATACTTTTTCATCAGATAAATACAAACAAGTAGTACAGCAGTTATTTAGTAAGCAGCTTAGGGCAATATTGTTCCCAATGTCCTAATTTTCCTGATACAATTGGTAAATTTAGACATCTAATTAACAGTCTGTGCCATTTATCAGGTTACTTGTTGCTGGTTTTTTTTCTAAGGCTGTCAATTATGCTTTCCATACCTTTGACATATTCTTCATTTCCAGACTGAGTCCCATGCCTCTCAGAATGATTATGAGTGCTTCTAACATAGCCCTATTCTGTTTATGTGGGCTTTACACAGTCCTGGGGAGATGAACGAGGGTCATCTCTACAGTTAGTTTCAAAGTAATACTGTAACACCTGCATGTGAGGGATGAAAACAGTCCAAGCAGGAGAAAAAAGGAAAAAATTTACATCTCTCAAAAGTCAGCTGGGGTACAAGTTCATTCAGTGAGAGCCATTATAAAACATCTGCATATTTGTTGACATTTTCATAATTACATATGCAACTCTCACATTTTAGGCCTTGCTGCTCTACATTTAAAAATAGACATTTTTACCTTTGCTTATTTATCCTCTTTTGTCTTAGTAGCTCTTGCCTCTAGCATGCAAGATTTTCTGTAGCGAAATATTTAACCAAAGTGGTGACATTATTGGAATAGGAGGAGAAAAGGAAAGTAAGAGAATTCAAATAAAAAGGAAGAGCTATTACAGATTCAGTCACATGCATACACAAAAGTAGCTTGGAATGCTATGACAGAAACATTTTGTTTGCAAAGTAGAGTCTTGAACCAGATCATTGCTGCAGACCTGCCTTAATGTGAATCCTCTTTAAAAAGTGTGTTTATTGTCACTTCTTACCAAGGTGTAACTAACATTCATGTAGCATATAAAGCATACCTCCTCACTTGCCCTCCCCACACAGGAAAGGTAACATGGGTCTTTAATTTTATGCTTCGTAAAAAAAATACACTAAATGTGCATAGGCATCAAGCCTCTATAATGATATTCCAGTCTGAGAAAAGTAGATACAGGATGAAAAAGAGAAGGCCTGAGAGAAAATGAAGCTCTCTTCATCCCAGATATTTTGCTCCTGGGCCATCCTGCTAATTGTCAGAAAACCACTACGAGAAGCAGGCACAGGAAGAAAAAACTCTGCAGAAGTATCTATTTGTACCTGCTCAAATGAGACATGTCTTGCTTTATTCTGTCAGGAGTAACAAACCAATTAAAACCACAAGGTAAATTACCTGCAGGATCATGTGTTGACCACATGAACCCTGTTCACAGAAATGCAGTACACTGAAAATCAAAAATGCCTGTACTGAATGTTTAGTAGGAAAAGACACTCCACACCATTATGCAGTGCCAAAGAAAGCTTTGCTACACCTTTCTTTTTTGCACATGCTGTAAATGTTCGGTTTTCAGGGTGGAGTTGCTGTTTGCTTTGGCAGGTTCTATGAAGCCCCCCACAGACCCCTGCAGAACTGGAAGAAAAAAAAAATCTGACAAAGATTTGTAAGAGTTTTTTTTTTGTCTGACACCAATCTAACATCAAATAAAAAAGGCCTCGAACTGTGACTTTTAGCAGATCACCTGACCTCCTGTAACAAAGCCTGACCTTACAGCCTGCAGCCCCAGGGCAGACCAGCACTTCTGCTCCCCGGCATCCCAGACCCTTGGAAGGAGCCATCCAGAGCAGCCCCTGAGCAGTCTGCTGGGATGGGGCTGGGAGGAAACCCAACCACCCTGTCTCCCCCCACTCCCCAGCTAGCAGCATTGCTGCTACCCTGTGGCAGCTGCAACCGGCTGGGAGCAGCCAGGGCTTCCAGGGTCTTTAAATCCACAACTGACCACTTCTGAGTACTCCAGGCTCTCTAGAAAACAGTCTCAGTGTCAAGGCTGGGTACTCAGGGAAACCAAACTGAGTATTCAAAAACATCACTAATGCTTTTCACTGCCTTCCTCATCCCTCCTTGAAATAACTGTAGCTGGATTCAAATTTCTGTACTGTGCCGGGAAATGAGGGCTCTTGAACATAATTCAGCAATAATAAACTGGGCAGCATATGAGTTTTAAGGTTTTCTCTTCAATTCTTTTGGTAGCTCCTTCATGCTATGGACAGATTTCTACAGTAAGCAGTAACCCAAGTTTGCTGGAATTGTGTTGCACACATGCTGGGAATACAGTCTGGCTGATACAAAGAAATCTGTAGCATTTCCTATCAAGATATTCACATTGAAGACCATCATAGAACTCCAGAAATTCAGGTCACAGGGAATTTATCTTTCTGAAAGAGATCAAACATTAGGACTAAAATAGAAAAAGCATCTTACAAATTTAAGCACAAGGTTGTGACAAGGTTGTGGCTAGTGAAAATCTACACAATGTCTGTGAAGAAAATAATTATTACTGGTTGCCAAGGTGAAAGGTAGCACCTTTGACTGAAGAGTAACAACTAACTTAGGTTAGCAGAAACCTTGATTGAAACCATTGTGTTTTACTCACTCTCTGTGGTTGATCATGCCTAGGGAGACTTCCTTCATTATATAGTGTGTAGGAGATAAATGGAACAAAAATCTCTAGGATAGTTAGGTCAGACGACATACACCACAGTGACACATTTTCCTCTATGAAGCCAGAAATTTCCAGTCCTCAGATGTGACAGATGTGTCAAGTTTACTTTTCAATAAGAAAAAAAAAGGTGCTGTTATAGTTCTGGCTAACCTTTGTAAAAACCCTTAATTCACAGAACAAGTGTGGAATCTTATTTGGGGAAAGCTGATCTCCCGCTTTATGCCTTGAAGCTACATGTCTGAAGTACCCTGACAAGATTTTGAACCAGACAGTAAGGATGAAACAGAGGAAGAGAGTCTGTTGGGGCACCAAGAGAGAAAGGGGGGCAGCATGAGAACAGCAGATGGTAACATTTGTTACATTTCACTTTCACAGTCCAAATAAGTCTAAAACCCAAAGCAACTATGCTGCTCCCATGTAATTAAGCACTTCACTAATGTGAAAAACCTTTCTTCACGACACACATGAGAGTAGAGATGAAAGTTGCCTCTGAATGGCCACTCCAAAAAAACCCACCCTAATCAAAGACATTTGCCAGCCTTATCAAATACAGATGCACAAAGTTAGGGGCTGGAGAACATCTCTGTTAGCAACAAAAATTGGCAGCAAGTCTTGGGTAAATTCAAGTACCTTACAACAGAATTTAACTCTTCATCATTCTAAATAGAATTGGAGGTTCTTCAAAGTCCAAGCACAGAGAATAATGCTGAACACATGTCTGTCTTTAGTGTACTTCTAACGCAAATTCAAGCATTTAATTCAGACTAGAACTCTTCTAGTACATGAGGAATGGGTATGAAGTACTGAACTTAGTGGTGTGGAGGAGGAAATGCAAAAGCTGCAGAGGATCCAGCTATGTTCTCCCCATGAAGAAGTGCTCAGCTTCCACAGCTGGCTGTTAGGACCTCGAGAACATTGGTTTTGTAGTTACAAGCACATTCCAAACACTTATGAGGCACTGCACTCACCTCCACAGTAAGAGAAACTATTCTTTACTTGGAAAAGAAAACAATAAACTCAATTTTCTAAAACACATCACAGGCAAGACTTTATTCTATGTTATCTGTGAAGAATTAAGTACAGATACCCAGAGCACAAAACATAACTCAAAAGTAATGGGCTCTGTGATAAATTAAGACATTCCTTTCATAGATTATAGTGCATTCCTGTCACATTAAGGCATTTTGAACTAAAAAGCCAACCTAGAGATTGATTGGACTATTTTTTCAATAACTGAAGGGATTATATGCCAACATTTATATTCCAAACAGTTTCCTTAAACCTCATTGAGGATATTTTTCTGAATGTTAAAATGAAATAAAGTCAGATTTATGATTAAGCACAGCGTTACCAAGTTAAACTTTGGAGCAATGCTACAAAGCATGAGGAACAGTGTGTGTAACTGACTCATACATATGAAAAAAAGTAAAAGTCCCACCACTATAAATGGTAATATTCTAAAACTCCTCTGAATCCCTCTACCTCCCAGCAGTGTTTATTAATCTATAATCAATTTTACGTACCTATGCAGAAGCTGAAATAAATAAATGGTATTTATAAACTGACACACGGATATTTTTTACTAAAATTCTTACAACACTCCATTCTGAGGAGACTAGCTAGATCTTAGATGCAATTGCAAAAAACCTAGAATAAAAAACTTACTAAATATCTGCTTACTCTTCAGACCAGTTCCTAATATCCACTAAGAAATTCAGGTGCCTGACCTCTGCTGTCCAAACTCCCCAAACGAATGCTTAGAAGAGGCAAATAAACAACATAAAACAGTAAAGCTAAAGAGATTACCAATTTCTCTCTTATTTCCTGCTGATCATTGCCAGACTATGTTTCTGCCCCAAAGTGCAGGCTTCATTATGGACAGAATACAAGCATATTCAGCGGAGGCCGGCTGTTCAGGAAATAGCTATAATTTGGTAA
>VYZR01058252.1:16317-31313 GCA_013400675.1 Oxylabes madagascariensis
GATATGTATATTTTTCATCTGTATATTTTCCTGTGGTTACAGGTAACTGCACCTGTGCCCACGGGCCTGGAGGAAGGCAAATGCAAGACAGTGTGTACACAGAATTTCCAGACCCCTGATCATAGGGGATTTATGAGTGAGGTGCTGAAGTTTGCACAGCCCAGAGACCAGGGATATATGGGAAGTTGTAGCTCGGTGGGAAAAGCTTTGGCAAAAACTTTTTGTTTCCCTACTCCCCACCGAACTGGGCAGATTAGTGTGTGTTCAGCCTGGAGGAGATGTTGTCATCTAGAGTTTTAAACATAGTTTTCTGTCAGTGGAGATGTGGAGGAAAAAGTATATTGATGATCATTGTTAACCCAGCACTGCTTTTTTGCAGTTGGTTCACACGTTCAAAGCTGTTTTGCTCACTACCTGGGCTGTAAAACTGTCCTGCGAGGTAACAGGACTTCATTTTTCAGTGAATGCTCACCAAAAGAGGAAATATTGCATTAAACAATAAGGTACAGAGATCCCCACACGAGACAATGTGCTTCTGTTTCAATCAACTATATCAGAATTAATTTGTGAGTTAAGTAATGCTGGATTAACAGGAGATAAGCTAAAACCACTTATCTGCTGGTGAATCTCTGTCAGCCTGCTGATCCAGGGACTTATGTCCTATCTGTTGTTACAAAGATCAGTAAGAAAAAGGAAAGAGCTCTCAGGAACTGAGAGGTTCTGTGCCTGTGCTGTCTGTACAGACAGGATCTCCACATGACACTGACCTTCTGCTGGCAGGTCTGGTTTTGTTGTATCTTTGAGAGGTTTTGGGGAAGAGCTCAGCTGCAGGAAGTGCTAGTGGAACTGTGGCGGTTTCTAGTAGCTGATGGTCTGGTACTCCCAGATTTTAGAGTGGGCTGTTTCATATTAATTTTAACAATAGACTGTATTGGAGAGCTTTCCTTTGGTAGTAATTACAGAAAGGAAGAGAGAAAAGGGAGAAAAGTATTTATATCCTTCAATTAAGCTTTTTTGGCATCCTTACAGACAACATCAGAAGTTGAAACTGGGGCAAGAAATATATTAGGTATATCCTAATGTAATTTTTTAAAGGGAAGAAAGAAAGAAAAGTTATTGAAATCCCCCATTTTATTCCTTTTCTTTTTTTCCTTGAAATTACAGCAGATCCTGGTAATTTACAATGTTGGCAGCTTCAAGTGTCAATTAATGTTTTCAAGGCTGCATTTCCCCAAACCACCACTAATAATTTTTAGTGGACTTCCTGTGAAAATGTAATCACTAAAGAAATGAAAAAAAAAAAAGAAAAAAAAAAAAGAAAGAAAGAAAGAAAGAAAAAATATGAAACAATGTTTTTAACACACTAAAACTGCTGGGTTACCTGGTGGATGCTGAAAGCCCAGCCAGGCTGGGTAAGGGACCCAGAGCTGTGTGAGGTTACTGGGGGGATGCTGTGCCTGTACTGGGATGGGGAGGCTCATGGCCTCGTGGATTACACACCAGCAGGTGTGGAAATGCACTTGAAAGCCATTCTTCTCTTTTCTTGGGACTTTGTCTTGCTTCCCAGCGCCGTGGAGCAGGGATGAAGGGACCGGGGCCGTGCCTTTGACGTGTGTGCATTTGCAGCTCTGCTGAGGTCAGAGCAGAAGAATGCTGCTGTAATTATGGCTGCAGGCAAGGGCTGAGCATAATGGGAATCAGGGTCTGGCTCAGCCAAAGATTTCCTGTATGATCCTGGTCAAGTCACTTAATTACTTTTGCCTCATTTCTCAGTTGTACAGTGTATATCCTAAGGCTTCAGTTACCTGCCTTGTCTATTTAAATCAAACTCCCTTTGAAGCTGGGACTCTACAATAAGACTATACTGTTAATTGGAGTCTCTGGGTGATAGTGTAATTGTGTGTAGTGTAATAACAACATTTCCCTGCAATTTGCATCAGTTTTGCCACGGAATCAGTCCTCTGCGAAGCTCACAGTTTTACACTGCTCCTGTTGAACACCAGTGCACGAAACTTAATGCTGGCCCATTAAATGTGGGCTAATCTCACTCAGGAGACTTATCACTGAGTGCACTGAAGTTGAAGGCAGACCTCTCATTTATTGTTTTCTGGGGCTGGGATTTCCTCCTAAATCCCTCCTTTCACTGGAGAAATGGAGGGAAAGGCCTGCCACCATGTCCATGTGCAGTGTCCCTGCATCCCTGGATGTAGGTGCTGATGTGGTCCAGGGTGGGAATGAGTTGTCACACAGTTTTTCAGGTGTAGGGTTTGAGGGCTTGAGCTCACATGGTGAGGCTGTGTTTGCTATCTAAAGCTATGAGGTAAGAAGTTCATAAAAAGTTAAACCAACCCTTGTTTCTTCCCCATAAAAGCAGTGCTGTTATGAAAGGCTTCTAGCAAAATAAATGAATAAGCAAGTCAGGTTTCATTTGATTTTAAGAGAAAGAAGCAGAACACAGAATTAACAAACTAACCGTGGCCAAACAATTTCAGCGACATTTTGAGCAGCGGTTCTTGATTTGGGATGAACTGTCCTGACAGAAATCGCTGTTTTGTAACTGTAAATACTGCTGAAATCCAAGCTTATGTAAATATTTTTAAATGGGAGGAACATAGACAACATGTAATGCCGAGTTTAGGTTGATCATGATGGAGATTGGATCTGCTAGGGTAACTCAGCTGGCTGTGATGGGGTCTATGGTAATTGGGGCTGAAGTGAATGGTTAGGAAAGGATTGTTTTCATAATTTTGCGTGGTAGTGTGTGGTAAGGGAGAAATCCAACCCTGTATAAAGGGCCTGCACGAATGCCATGGATCTCATATATCCCCCTTAAACCCCTCAGAATGGGGCTTAAATGGGAAATTCATCAGAGAAATCAGTACAAGGTCAAATGGTGTTTGTTTACCCCCGGAGTAGGCAGGAGGGAAAAATTAATTTGAAGTGTAAGAATATGGAGTGGGTTTTGCTGACTTTCAGGATGGATTTGGCTGGGAACCTAAGTGAATAATATGTGGACACAGATTAAGAAAGCTTACAATTATTCATGGTTTTTGAGCAAAAGCTTCCATTTTTTCCAACATTAGAAAGAAGGATTATTCGGATTCAAATTTTCCTATTTGTTTTTCTAAATGGGAATATGTAATCCATCAGAGGAGCCACAGAATTCCTCATATTTAAATATATTTACAATGTGTATATGTGTTTTTTCCTCAACTCAAAGGCAGGAGAATAGTTTAATTATGGAAGAAAACCTGGAGAATGAGGCAAGTTTTTGCCTGTTGTGAAGTGCTCCATTTCAACCTGGCTGCACACTGGGCAGTCCCTAAAATCTTGTTTCTGCACTTGCTTAAATCAGTAGAGAAAACTCTGAAAATTTCTAATGGCGGGTGAGCAGATTAATTCTGTGAATAGTACATATACAACAGCTAAATGTGGAAAAGGTGAGATCTAAAGCTGCAGATGGTCTGCAGTTGCCATTCACCTACTAATTTGTCTGTGTACATCCTTGCCACCTCATAAGAACATTTATAGTAAAGGTTTTTCCATTTGTTGTGTGCACACATGCAATGTATGTGTAGAAGCAGCTAAGAATTTGCCAGGTGCACCTTCTATTAATAGCAGGGGAGAATCTTCTGCTCCGACACAGCCTCTGCTCTCTTTGGATGACAGAGCTGTGAGGCACTGTAAAATGGGCTAAATCATACCAAGGTGTGTGTAAATAAAAGTGGAAATTCAGGTGACTGTGAATGAATGACTCAGTAAAAGAGCTGTGGAGTCCTGTCTTCCCTGTTTATATGTTCATTTAAGCAGAGATGCAACGAGGCAGTCTCATGGACTTAGTTGCAGTGGTGACTTGCTAAGGTGAGCCCACACACAGAGGGAAAGGAGCAGATTTTTGTTACTCACTCTGAACTTTGGTTTATGAGGTTTCTGTCACAGACGATGATGGGAGGTCGGTGCCACCAGACAATAAAGCAAAGTGCCTGCACAAGATGGCCCATTAACTTTTTTCCCAGCAGTTATATTAAGTGGTGAAAATATTCTCTGAATTTCAGACATGCTAACGTTGGGCCTATTTATATCTGCATCATCTGAAAAGGTGGGGCCTGCCTGCTGTGGGATGATACAGACACATGGCAGTGCTAAGTCCATAAAACCCTGGCTTGACTGAACAAAGAGCTTTAATAAATGTGATGGGTTTTGGAGTCTGTAGCTGGAATTTTTCCTTCTCTTCAGTTACACTAATGCATCTAATAAATTAATGAATATAGGGGTACCTTAATGCCAAACAAGGAATTGCTGCTTCTTGCAGTCCATTGACGTTTGTAGCTGCTTTTGGTGTTTTGGGGCGTTTTGCTCTTGACTTCACCAGGACCAGGATTTCTCCTGAGGAGAGTGTTCCCACAAAGGCAAGACTAGGACCATCTGAACTGATCTGTGTGTGCCTTAGATTTCCTCTCAGCACCATTTGCTTGTCCCAAGAAGTAAAATAAGTGCCACTGATGCATTCATATCCTTTTCAATTTGTCAGACACAAAACAATAGTTTCCACTTCTTTTGTGCGATTTATGTTTCCTTAATGCACAACTAGTGCTTTGACATGCTGCAGAAGAGAATTTGTTGGACACGGTAATGCTGATAGAAAAATGTTCTCTCTGTTTAGATGTTATGACTATTTCCTTTTTCAAGTGAAAATTCTAGTGTCACATACAAATGTTACCTTTTCTCCTGATTATCTTGTAGAAAGCTGATAGTTTTGGAATAGATACAGATTTTTAATGCAATGCTATGGTTCTGGTTTATAGAAAAATGGATCAATTACCAAGGCAGGCTTCAAAGAGGGAGACTGCCCTAAGTTATAAATGGCTCAGTCCCTTAATTCTGTCATAATCCTATTTGATATATAGTTCTCAGTGCTGCTGAATCCTTTTAGGGCTCTTTGATCAAGTGAGTACTTTCAAATGTGATGCCTCCTGTCATCTAACCCCCTAAAAATATCACAACTTACCATTTAATTTCTGGAAACATTCATTTTTCCTGCTTTTTTTTCATTTTTCTTTTTTTTTCTTTTTTTTTGATAGGGGAAACAAAAAAACTCACTTTCATATTAGCTAATTTAAGGAGAGAGAGAAGGACTACCAGAAACAAGAGGTTTGTTTTTTGAATTTATCAAAGGTTCACTCCAGTATTCCTTAGGCTGATGGCCTGAGCTGTGGCAGAGAGAGGATCTGGTACTTGAACGCTGATATTCTGGGTTTCACTGAGGACTGAATTAATTGAGTATGTCAGATGTATGAGAGACTCTAGAATATCATGGACAGCTTCTGTTTTCAAAAGTAACAAATTGTTTGGTAATTATTTTGAGGTACCTTACTGTATGCCTTGGAATTCAACAATAAGGAGCTGATCTCTGTGTAGTGCCTCATGTCTGGCTTTTTTCAGTATCCTGATGAGTCTTTTCCAGATTACATCATGGGACTCATTAGATGTGCATGTTTGACACAGATCCTTTTCTTCCTCCCAATTTTTAAAAGAACACCAGGAAATTGTACAGTTACTAAGCCTGAGTTAATATTTTTTATATTAGGGTGATGTGGTGCCAGAACTCCTGCTTTTCTGTTGGGCACTATAACTGCTGTCACTGCTAGTCAAAATCCAGCTCTGTAAGGAAGAAAAGCATGCAAATGGAAGGTTTAATATTTGGCATATGAGAAGTTCTTTGTTTTCCTTCCCCTTTGCAACCGCTGTCACTAAGTTACATTCAGCATTGGTGTTCTTTCTTCCTGTAACTGATATGCACCCAGGTAAGCAGATCCATCGACTTAACAGAGACAACTCAAGAGAGTGAGGGATTTTAGGATCAAATTGTCCAGACCTGTGCAAGGTTTTCAGCTCTTCTGGTTGGAAATTGGCAGCTCCTGGAGCTACACTTGGCAGTTTCCTGCAGGAGAAGCTTGCAGGATTCTGGGGCAGCAGAATCCCAGGAGGGAAATTTGGCTCGCACAGAGCCATGGCCAGCTCAGCACCTCCCATTTTGCCCAGCCAGTCATGTTTTCCAAGACATCATTTGTATCCTGGAAAAGGAAAACACTGGAGGAGTGTGGTTGAGGCGAATCTTTCAGATCTCTCCCCAACGTGAAGTGCATTTGAACTTTGTCCTCCTGGAAGCTTTGGATCCGTGGGCTCCGTGGGGAGCCGTGGCTCACATCGTGCACACTCAGCAGTGGCAGCCTGCAGAATTTGGCTTCTTTTCTATCTCTGCATCTCAGCTTAAAAGCCAGTCAGCTCTTGGCTTTCTTACACATGGCTGTGACCTGTCTTCCTGCAGACATCTCCTTTTGAAAGGTGACGAGGAGAGGTTAAATCTTCGGTGTCGTGGTAAATACTCTTAAAAGGTAGATTAAAACTCCATGTCTGTCTCTTGGAGCAATTAGATTTACCTACAGCCCTCCAAATGAAGTGATGGGAGCATGACAGCCGAATGCTGTCATGATGGAACCAGTCTGGCTTGTAAAAAGGGCTTCTCAATGATGCAGCTGCTCTGTGACTGTAGAGGACTGGATGTTTTCTCCCACAGAAACAGATTATCCCAACCAATCCTATATCCCTGTTTCAGACCAGCTCTCCCTCAGCATTTAACAAGTAGAACAGACATAGTTCCAACCTGTTCAGACGTTATTCTGCTTCTGCCTACAGGTTATTTTATGTTCAACTGGAAACTTGAGCATTTTGAACTCCTGAACCACCATCTGCTCAATCTATAGAGTCTGTTTATCAAAGGGTTTAAGTGCACTGTAAGGTCCAAACCATTTTATGGAGCCTTGCCAGCTGAGATGAAATATTAGTTGCTGTATATTTTGAAAAACTGTCGCTTTGTAGGCCAAAAGAGCTCGGAGATCCCAGCTGGTAATCAAAGAGCAGTGTCACATTTTTTATGGTTAGAGGCTCCACTGGTCCCAGATTCTTTAGAAACTGAACTGATAAATTATCCAATCAAATTTAGATCTGACTTAAATCCAAAATGCCATCACTGAAGACCTGTATCACCAACAACAATCACTGCAAAAAAGTCAGACCTTGTGAAAGTAAGCATGTAAAGCATCTATGCAAGATGTTTAGCTTCACATTCAATAAATCCCTCCTTAGAAAACAAAAGCTAAACACAGGCGTGATCCTGCAAGCACTTCTGCCCGGGTGGAGATGTCCTAACCTGTCACCACCAGGATCTGGAAGGGTTTGCTATTGATTCCTGTGGGTTGGATGTGAGGGCTCTTTATTCCTCTCAGTCCACAGGGCAGGTCGCTGTGGATAAGCAAGGTTTCGAAGGCTTTGCTCCTTGGTCCTGTAAAACAATTAGTGACAATTGAGTCTGATTCTGCACCTTACTGCTCAGGGCTCGGGCTGATCTAGTGAAGGCCGTGCTCTGAGGGGCTGTGTGCCAGTGGGATGGATTGCTGAACCTTTAGCCTGACCTCGTGTTGAGGGAGAAACTCCCTCTTTAGAGCTGGTTTTGCTGGCAATGTGGCAGCAGCGACTGGCAGCCCTGGGCTCGGGGGAGCTGTGTGCAGCGTGTCTGAGTGTGGGGCAGGTGTGTCTGGCTTCTAGGGTGAGAACAAGGCAGTGCCTTTGGAAGGTGCTTTGTCCAGCATCTCCCCAGTTTGGCAGGCCACACAGCATGAAGGAGGCATTTCTTGGTGGCCTTGGGACGTGAGGACTGGAGTAAATGAGGAAATTGTGGCGCTCTCTCCTTCGTGCAGTAGACTTGTGAGCAAACCCAAAACCTGTGACATCTCCTGCTGTGCTTAGCCCTGCTGGCCGGAGTGTGACCTGGCACTTGGCAGGACCTCTGTGAGACCAAGCCCTGGGCTTTGGCAAGAGGGGGAAGGGGAAAGTGGGATTACTCCTGAGACAAGCCCCGAGCACACAGCTGTCCTAGCTGAGACACTTGCCAGCCTTCTAAAATAAACCCACACAAGCCACTCTTTTCTGATCAAAGAATGAAGTGGCTTAAGCTGGATAAAGCCTGTGTTGGTGACAGACTTCACTGCTAGGGCCAGCTCCTGCATTTCCCTCATTTAGTGATGGCTTTTAAGGATTTCGATTTAATTCTTTGGGTCTTAAACATAAGCAGAAAATTCTCATAACTAATCATACATTTTTGTTTTAATTATGGAATTTGGCAGCTTCAAAATAGAATACCCTCTCTGCAGTGTTTCCTATAAAATGTTGTATTAAAATGTATTGTTCTATCCTTTTCTTCTGGCTGAGTTTAGCACAGGGTAGCTAAAGAGACCACAACAGAGCAGTTTGCTCATGACTTTTCAAGGAGAAATTGTTTTGAGTGACTGTGTAACCTCCAGAGCCCCAGAACACATCTGATTTCCCCTCACCTCTGTTGTGACTTGTCCCATGACATGGGACTATCGATAATATATGTATCTTCTTACTGTACTGCTCAGTACATTCTCCTGGAGGCAGCTCTGGTTAGAAAGCACTTGAAGTTTCCTTACACATCTCCACTTCCCCAAGAGATCAATGTCTTGATGGATCACATTCAAACACATTCAACATCTCACGGAGGGTGTGCGAAAGGACAACAGAATCATTTTCACTCTATCCATATCCATTTCCTACTGCACTCCCTGTTTTACAACTATTGGCATGCCTGGAGGGAACAGCATTTCTCAAGGTCACAGGAGGTGGAAAATAGCCACTGTTGAGGCACAGAAACTTTTGAATCAGGGTGGTAAAGGCACGACCTTTATCTAATTCCAAGGAGAAGTTGGGATTTGGGATTTGCTGGTGGTGGCTGCATGTCTGTCTGTACAGTAGGGTTATGGTGATTTTTTTTGCCTTTACAAACAAGGTTACGGGCTTATTTTTTAAAAGGGTGATAATAATCTTTGCATTTTCAGGGTAAGAATAATTTCCTAAGTTTCTCAACTTTACATTACAGGAGTGAAGGACAATGGGATCCCGGCGTTATCGCGTTTCACTCTCACTTCCCGGCGTGGTCTGTACATGTGCCTTGTGAAGTGCAGTGCAGTTTTAGGCACTGCACACTTGCTCTTTCTACTATACAGAGTTGTTTTATCAGTGTTAAAAATGAGATTCTGACAGACCATAGCCTGGGAGTGTCCAGCAGTGAGCAGTCACTTATAAGAGTTTTTTACTGACACTCGTGTGGGGGTGGGAATTAAAACTCAGTTTTTCACATCCAAGACAAGAAAGAAGCACATTGCTTCCTTGTAGCCTTGAGATGAAATGTCAAGTGCCTGTGAACCTGTCTTAGCAGAGCCTCTCCCAAATCAAAATGATGTATTTTGGATCTGCCAAAAGGAATATTTGTCAGTGTCAGTGCAACTCAATCCAGCCATGTGTGATTGAGAGTGAATACAGACCAGGCAAGTGCATGGAGCATCCTGCAAGGGATCCAATCACTGTTGGAACTTTCTACCACAGATTTTTCTAAATTTTTTTTTTTTTTTTAATAGAAAACATGATTTGTGGAATTTTCTGAGAGGAAATTTCATTATCATCACAAAAGTATTCATCCTTCATTGGGGAATGCAAATGAAGTCTCTCGTTTCTACTTGGACTTCTTGAGTTTGTGGTTTTAGAACCGAATCAAGTTTTGGGTCCCTTTGACATGTAATCTGTCTCTACCCTGACTGCCAGGATGTCTTATGGGAGTTGTAGTTTTTAGTACCACAGTTCCAAACTTCATCATCCTCAAGCCAAGCTTAATCTTCCGCAATCTTTAGCTGAATTAGTGCTCGAGCCCCAGGAACCTGCTGACTGTCAGCTGGGTAAGGGGGATCTTTGACTCAAATCTAGAGTCCATATGCCAGAAGGGCTGTATTAAATAGGGAACAGCTGATTTTGGTCTGCAAAGACCTGCAGATTTCATAGCCTTGTAAAAGCAGGAACCAGATGTATATTTTAATGAAATTTAATGAATTCACTATTGGACTGCCAGGAAGAGAAGGAAGCTGAGATGATAGGAACTGAAGTGAGGTATTTACTCATTTCTGTGCAGAATTTATTGAGTCAAAACCAAGAAATATTTTGGCTGAGCTTTTGAAAGGGCTGTGGGTTCTCAGTGCCCACTGGCTGTCAGGAGCTGCCAGGCATACACCCTTTTGATTTTTATGGAAAATCTAAATGGGCTCAGTAGATTTTTCTCTTTTTCTTCTGCTCTTTTTTTTTTTTTGGTCTTAGAAGTGCTGTGAAATGTGTGTGGTGCTTGTATGTGATGGGTAAATCCTTCTTCCCTGAGAAAAGTGGTTTAGATATTGTGTAGTATCGTGCACAGTGCTCTTAAAGTGCCAGTCCTAGAGCATCTCAGGTATTCCTTGACTTAAAAAACTTGCCAGAGAGGGTTGCTTATTTCCTCATTTTACAAACTGGGAAACCAAGAGACAGAAGAAGCTCTCTGCAATCACACAACTGGATCAGAAAGATATTCTGGATTTCCCCGTGTGTTTATTTTCCCTGTGTTCTGTTAGCATTGGCTCAAGTGCACCTTGCAGCAGTGATGGCATTCCCATTAGCACATGGCTCGGATGGTGGGAACTTCCACACAGATTAATAAAGAAGCAGAGTTTCTGTGCGGGTTTATAGCCTGAAAAGATCATGGCATTCCCTGTGTGAGGAGAGCTGCCTAAAAATTTCCTGCCTCTTCTTGTGTGGAAGAGACATTTCAGCACATTTGACTTTGCCCAACTTAGATGTTTGTTTCACTTTGCAAGTGATATTTTGTAAGTATTTGTCAATTTGCCAATGTTTGTGCTTCTTGCAGCCTTAAACAAAGCTTATTACTGTTAGTGAATATATCTGCTTTTTGGCATCTTTTCATTTCATTCTTAGGATTTCATATGTTTTTAACACACTAAAAATAAATTCTTATTGCTGTTAATTCTGCTGCCCTTAAAACCTTTTACCTATTTTATCCCTTTTCTACAGATCTTAGTTTCCTATTTTTATCTGTGGCTTTCAATTCTCTTCCTCTTTCCACCCCTATTTGTTATCTGTTTTATTTATGCATACTTAGGATTCATAAATAACTGCATTTTCTTCTCCCTCCATTTTACCCACTGGCCCCTTCTTTGCTGATTATGTCCTTCTGAGCTAATTAGCAATGCTCTTAGTATCAATCACAACTTTCTGTTTACATTCTTTGCACTACTATAAGTGGCAAGGTTGGTTTAGCCAATAACTTCACAAAAGCAGCCAGATCCAGGGCAAGTGAAGGTCCAGGGCAGGAAGAAATCTAAAAATGTCCTTTACATTTGACTCGACTCTTACTCTGTCCAAATGCCCTGACAAATTTCCACTTGTCCTTAGGATGACTGAGGTAGATATAAATAAACCGCGACATGTGACCTAGCAAGGAGTGTGAGGGGTTGAAATCCCATCCCAAATAATCAATCCCACTGCAATTTCCTAAGTAAGATTGGAGAAGGGATAAGAGTCAGCTGTACTGAGCGGCAGTGATTAGCCTCATTTACCCTGAATTGCCTAGGAATGGCGAGGTTGTGTGATTGTGTAAGTCACCAGCTGAGCAAAAGCATTGAGGGAAAGGATGGAACGAGGGTCTGGGTTTGTTTCTAGGTGATAGAAAGCAGTTGGCCATGAACTGTGCAGCTCTGGAGTTCCTGTGCAAATTGCTATTCCTTCATGGCCAGCTCAGTGTGAATTGCTTGGGACTTCAGTATTTTCGTTCGATTTCTGCCATATTCTTGCAATTGCCATTGGAGTTGTTTTGGTTCTCAAATAGAGACCTGCGTGTTTCTACCTTGAGTTTTGCAAGCAGCATTAAAAGCCCTCTTAGATTAGACTGAGACTGAGAGAAGCAGGGTAACCCCAGCCTGGTCTCTAGGATGCTGCTGGCTCTCCTTGTGGAAAACTAAGGTCTGCTTTGGCTCGAGAAACAGGCTCACATTGAGGGGCCCTGGCAGTGGAGGAGCAGGTGCGTGCTCGCTGCAAATGAGTTCCCCTGGCAGCAGTGCAGGGATGTGTGCCTACTGCTGATCAGTGCTGTGCCTGGCTCCAGCTCATTCCATCAGGATTTGCTTTTCTGAGCACTTAAAATCAATATAAATTAATAAAAAGAAACCCAACAGCCCATAAACAACATTAGCTATGGAGCTGTTAAAATGCAAGCAGTCAAACTATATTTAATCCACTCTCTCACATTTATGCTGGGCAAGGGCGCATTTTTAAAATGCTGCTATTGGATTAATAGCAGATGTTGCTCAAAGGAAATAATCAATGATTCTCGTGGAGAGTTGTTTTGGAGGAGGCTTCTTGGGGCCATCTGAAGCAGTCAGTGGTGTGTGCTCCAGCTGCCCAGTGCAGAGTGACTGGGCTGTGTCAGGGCCAGCCTGGCTTTGTGACCAAGAGCCCTCCTTTGGCCAGACCCAGACAGGCCCCCTTGCAAGCTGTCAAAAATTGGACTGAATTCCATTATTGCTCTGAGATCCATTTCTTCCCAGCGCAGCCCTTGCCTGGCTCCAAGATGGCATCTTTGTAGTTCTCTGAAGTTCACCAGGGATTTCCATGCTTTTGATAAAATGACAGTGTTTAATATTGAATTATATATCAGCGTTCTTTGGGAAGTGTATCCTCTTGTAGGGTTCATTTCAGTAGAGTCCCTCCATCCAGTGTGTCAGACTCCTCTGGTCTGACATAATTGGCTAGTTTTAATTATTTTATGAGTTCTGGCATAATCTAGCACAGTGCTGAAGTATCTCCTTCCTATTTCATTTCTGTGGAGACACGAGACCGTTCCCTCTGCAGTAACAAGGCTCAGCCTGGTCACGCAAGTTCCAGAGAGCTGCTGAGAGCACTAATGTATCTACACCCCTGTTGCAGCATCCAAAAAGTGTGACCCACAAATAAAATGCCACATTTTGGTGTAGACACAGAGTGGAGGGTTTGCCCTGCACCCTCAGTGTCACAGGGCTGGAGAGGGTGAGGGAAAAGGGGAAGGAAGGATGTGGCTGTACTCCACACACCTCTGTGGAGAGCTTGCATCAGCTGTAAACTTTGGTGCAGGGAACTCACAGCTTTGCTACCGTGTCCCTACTTCAACCCCAGCATCTCAAAAGTACCTGAAACCAGCAGCACTTTGGCTGGTTGGGACCTTTCTGCACAGGAGAACTCTTTGGAGGAATGAAGAAGCTGAGAACGCCTCACATTAGTAGAGGAGGTTTGGGGCTTTCTTTTGGTTGAAGCAGAATCTAGGTTGTCTTTGTCTTCAAGGTGTCTCAAGAAAACATCCTCCCTTCTGCCTGAAGTAGATTCATATTTAGATCTCTCTTCTTTCTCTAATACCTGTGTGTGGGTGATTTGTAAATACATATATATATATATATATACATACACACGCACACACACACACTCCTGTATACCATAACCTTCCACCCTCTTCCTATTGTAAGGGTTTTTTTAAAAACATTTGTGATTATACAGCATCTTGTAAGGAATTAGGAAGTTCATAATTATTTATAAAGTTAATACTTATAATGAAATGGTTGCACTTTGATGTCTGTATATGTTTTCTAAGCTAGGATGACCTATATTGTAGAGGTATTATGTGTAGTAGGTGATGCAGGGATTGGCTTGGGAATTACCCATGTTTAATGAACACTAAAATTAGAATTTGACTGAAATCCACATAAATGGCTCGACAGCAAGTTCGACTGCCCCTGGGGAGCTGTGGGCAGCTCAAATTTACCCACAGGCATTTTTGAAAATGTTTTTTTTGAATCAGCATAGTGTGCTTTTTGGAGCAGAGAGTGCAGCTTGCACTTTAAACTCCCTTCTCTTCACCTTGTCCCCCATTTTGGTGTTGAAAAGCTCTCCATGGAGAATAGAGAATGAAGTATGTTGCAGGTATAATATATTCTACACTGCTGGGATTTTTTTGCAGTACTTGCCATGGGAAGTCTTCTGCTTTCCCTACATGGTGGCCTTGTTGCTTTTACTCTCGCTATTTTGAATTTCCAAATATTTGGCCTCTTCTGTGGGTATGTGTACTTTGGATAGTGCAAAACCTGGTTTAGCTGTTCTCCATCTTGCTGCCCACCCCACTGCAGCACTAAAAGCCTGCAGCCAGAGAGAATCCCAGCTTTCTGAAGGCCTTTTTTTTTTTTTGTTTTCATGTTTTTCTCTCACTCTGAGAAAAGATGAAACTATGCCTTTCTTTTACCATAAAAAGGGGTTTAATTATCCTTCAGGAGATCTACTTTTATAATGACTATTAATT
This sequence comes from Oxylabes madagascariensis, assembly GCA_013400675.1. Lineage (NCBI taxonomy): Eukaryota > Metazoa > Chordata > Aves > Passeriformes > Timaliidae > Oxylabes > Oxylabes madagascariensis. The sequence goes on from VYZR01058252.1 coordinate 30,590, forward strand.
CCTGGTCACTGAAGGAAAAAAATATTCCTGAAAGAATAATATACAGTGCTCTCACTTTGCACAGGCCTGGGGAAAAAGACCAGTCTTAATTTCCTTGCATCACCCCAAAGGTGGAGTCAAGAAACACTGTTATTTCTGTTCAGGATGCAGATGCAGGCCATACTTTGCTCCTTTTGCTTTGTCCCAGCAGCTGGCTGGTGACACTGAGCTGTGCCAGGGCCATGGCTTTGGGGTGTCTGGGTCTTTTTGCTGCAGAGCCTAGCAGGAATGGTTTGAGCTCATGGCCTGTTTAAGTCACAGCCCAGTTGTGCAAGTGGAAAAGTACTGCAATTATAATTGTCGCCCAGAGTCACTGTGAGAATTCTTCCTAAGATTCAAGGAGAAATTTGCTAATTTAAGAAGCCAGCATTTTTCCAGAAAATCTTCGAGCAAATTGAATATCCCAGGTCTCGAGGGGAATACATCATGTTGTTGGCGGGTTCATCTGTAGGACTTTGGTTCAGGAGGCATATATCTCCTTTTAGGATGTACCTGTAAGGAAGCTCTAGGTAAAATGGAAAAGTGTAACACTGGTTTTAAGCTGATTAATTGGAGTTTGTGAGATGACATGACTAGAAAGAATTAAGTCCCCCAGTGCCTTCTTAGTCGGTGTACTCTGGATTCAATTTTTTGCAGTTTTATGTTCCTAAGCCTGAACTGTAGCCAACCCTTTAAAAACTTGTCT
>VYZR01058254.1:1565-15339 GCA_013400675.1 Oxylabes madagascariensis
ATTTTTCTTCCACAGATTGTTGAAAAATGCCCACAGCATTGCTATCTGAACAATGCTGAACAGAGGAGGAATGAATCAGAGAATCAAAGAATGGTGGCTGTCTTGGCTGCCTAAACAGGTGCCAAAGTCTAATCTTTTCAATAATTGCCTTAATTTCAGTTTTCAGTGTGTTAGTTTCAGTTGAATCATACCAGAGACTCAGGTGAGTTCCTAATTATTTTCTGGAGAAAATATTCACCAAAGTGACCCTTTCTTAAAATGAGAAAAAGGTTGAAATAAATGTTGGAGTTTTGGAAACTGGTCTACCATCGAATCAGAATAATGCTCTAAAACAGAGAACCTGTATGTGGTTATAGTCACAGGGAGGGATGGAAATGACACCTGTGTACAATGCAAACAAAAGCAATTAAAAAGGACTGATCCTTATTTGCAGTGAGTGTGCTAAAGGGCAAGGAGAAACCTATCTGTTTAGCTAAATCAGATTAATTGACCCACAGGAATTTCCTATTGAGTTACTGCATCAGGCAGAATTATTTGTTATTCTTCAAAAATTGTTGTTATGAGCTATCCAAACTCCTTCCATTTATCTTTCTGATAAAAGCCCTCAGCTGTCAGGTAGTGAGCTGTCTGGTACTTATGGACTTACTTATTTCACTGCATAAATACTTACGAGAAAAAAGAGAACTGCATGCAGACAGAATACTGTAATATTCCCTGAAGAAAGCTTTTAATCAACAGCTTCAAAAGAGTGCTCTGTTAATGAGCAACTGAAATGTTATAAATTCAGCCAACAGCCTCTATTTTAATTTAGACAGTCTTCCTTGAAGCTTGAGAGTACAAAAGACCAGTATCAGTGGCCTGTAAGCCTTTGCAGTTGCTGCCCAGTGGTTAACCATGGGAAAGAAAAGATATTGCAATTTAATTAGCTGAAGAGTAGCTTCTAGGTAGTACTGATAAAAATAATCAGCTAGATGCCAGTGAACAGCTGGCATGAAAATCAGACAACATAATGTCTGTAAAGTTTGATTTGTATTCTCAAAACAGCTGAATTCCCAAAAAGCCCTACAACCCACTCCTCTACAAAATAATGCATTGTTTCTTGAGCCCATGGTTTTAGGTTCCTTTGAATTCTGTTTACTTGGCTGAGATCAAGCCAATTCCTGGCAGCTGGATTTCAGCAGATTCATTAAAGGCAATACTGTATCATTGCTTTAAAAGATAGTAGATTGTAAATAAACAGTGAACACAATGACTCTACAAAAAGCTAACACAGCATTAAGCAGTCGTTTAGCCGAAGGCAATTTCAATTGTTAATGTTTACTGAGTGATAGTTTCAGCAATTCTGAAGGTCTTTTTTCTGAGCAGTGCTCTTCTAACACGTAGTTCCTGTGCCCTCTTGCTCTGGGCTGGATCAGCCTGTAACAGGATAGTTCTTCCGAAGTGCTTCTGTAATAAGCTGATCATGATAGTGTGTCTTGCTGATAGACACTTTTTCTTTATTTCAGAAGAAATACTTTATATATACAATTGAAAGAAAAACCTTTCAAGATCATGGTTTCTTTGCTCATATCAAGATTGTCATCCTAGTTCAGAGTTATAGAAGTGTCGGTTTCACAGTGTTGCCTTCAGCCCCTGTGCTGACATGGTTGTACATACATGAGGTATGCATGAACAGATTTCTCACTTATATCACTGCTACCACATGGAATTATTTTATAAAGTAGAAATGTTACTCTAGAAGCAACAAGCTAGATCTATGAGTGCTGGCACCAGAACCAGCTGAATCTTTTTTCCTATGGGATAGTGTAGAGCCTCTCCCATGTGTGAGCTGACAGTGCAGCACCTCCTCAGCTGGTGCTTCCTGGAACGGCCTTTTCTTTGAGATGCCTGTGTCATATTGTACAGTAATGAACATGGAAACCTTATTTCCTCAGAAAACCAGCTGGAATTGTATAACTCAGGCTGTGCATCACTACTGGTTTCAATGGAGCTCTTGACAAATTCTAAGCTTAAAAACTGAAAGTGCCATTTGGTCCTTTGCCAGGTACCTCTTTAGCAGGGATGCTGATCTAATATAGCTACTTAGAGTGAAATACAAAGCTCCCATACTTAGAGTGAAATCTGGAATCTGAATTTCAAGGAACCAGATTTTCATCTTGAGACTCTCACCTACATAATCCACTCAAAGGCTCTGTGGCATCTTGAAATTAGCAGGCAACTATTTATCTATCATGCTGATGACAAGGACATAATTTATATAGAACTTCCTTCTTTTAGCCTTGGTGTTTCTATTCCATTGTTGCTTGAGACTGGACACATAAGAACTATGAAGAAAGGTCTAATTTTCTCCATCTGGAAGCTGCAGATAATTCTGGTTACCTAAACCAGAGGGATAATGTGAGCATTCCTTGTTATAATAGCCCATTTCTAAATAATATTATTGTAATTAAAAAAAAAATGTTAAAACCATTTGAAACTGAATGTTTTATATAAGTTTAATTCAGCTTCTACTGTTAGAACACCAGTATTTGTTTTATTTTATTGCATTTTTAGCTGGCTAATAAGATTTCTTAATTTAGAGTTGCATCTCTCTAATGACCTTTGCTGGATGCTAAATTTTAGATTACATTTACATATGAGACACTCCTATTTTGTTAAGTGGGAGACATGTTATGGGGATAATCAGTTCATCTTAAGCTGTAATTCTATGTCTAGCAAGGATTCAAATTTCTAGGATGGCTAATGGGTTAGTGAAATCTGGTAAAACATCTTTGAGATAAATCCCAGCATAATGAGATCAGTTAGATCTAGCTGTAAAATGGAACAGAAGCTTAATTTTAATTTTCAGTTGCACAGATTGGTGCTTTGCCTTTTTTCTTTTACAACTTGACAGAGCTCTATCTGAAATTTAAAAAATGCTGGAACTGGATGGATCTTTTGAATATGCATAAACTCAATGGGAGAAATGAAACAAAAAAAAAAGAGAAGTAGCTAGTTTCATGTAAGGTTAGATTTTCTATTACACTGAAACTAATTTGACTCCAATGTAAATTCTCTGGTGAAAGGATGTGCATGCTTTGCAGCTACAAGATCATTCTTACACAGGCTATGTGGACACTAAAATAGTACAGGCAGCAAAATCACAGTAACAATTTCAATAAGAGATCTACAGTTCCATGTGTGGTCAAGGCATCTGGTTTAGGAAGCATCTGGTTTCTTGGCATTTAGGTTTACATTTTAACCTATGTGTTAACAACAGTATCATTTTAATTTTTAACTGTATGCAATATATCGTGCTTTGGGGGTTTACTATTTTTATGCAATTACAGTCCTTGTGACAGAAACTGGACAAGCCCAGCTGCAGGACTAAGCTGCTGTTTAAGCACAGAGCTTATGAAGCATAGTGCAAACGTTTTAGGGCAGTTAGTGCAATTTTATTCTGAACTGCCAAGGGAGTAAGAACTTGCCTATGTACACAAAATACCCCCGAAAAGCTATATATTTAAAATACAGTGGATTTTTCTGAAATTGGTCCATGTTTTGGAGTCTGAGAAGCTAAATCTCAGAGCCTTCTCACACTTCAGCATCTGAGCCAGCTCAGAAACTACCAAGAATTCCATGTCCTTTAAGTCACAGTAGTTTTTGTCATCTAAAATCTACATGTTATTGTTTCGGGGGAAGGTAGCAACACTTCTGACAGCTCTTGAGAACCTCTGAGTAACAGGACCTTGGCAGTTGCAGGAGACAGATCATCCTGAGCAGAAGCATCCTCAGTTCCCACTATCTTCAACCTCTTCCTTTTGATCAGAAACATCTGCAGTTCCTACTCTTTTCAACCTCTTCCTCCTGATCATGTGCCAAGAGCCCAGCTTTCTTCCTCTTCTTAGAGCAGGCAAGATGGGGAAGGTTTGTGGTATCTGTACAGAGACAGAGGGTGTCAGAAGTACTGTGCTACCGTTTGAGGCATTCAGGGTCAGGAAAATGGTACCGAGAAACAGTCTATTTTTAAGTAGTATTTTGTTTCTTTGCATTGTGTCACTTAACAGACTGTGGGACAAATAACAGAATTTCACCCTGGTTTTCCTTCATTTTCGAGCTAATGCTTGATAAGCCAAATGAAAATTTCCTAAAAAAGGTAAAAAAATTAACCATGAAGTCAAAACCAAGCACTGCTTCTTGCATGTCTGTACCTATTTATCTACAGCCATACGTTCCGGACGTGCTCAAGAACAATATTCAGCACTGAAATGAAGCTGCTTCCACTGGTACACTTCCAGAACTTTTCCCAGCCCAAATGTGACTCTTGTCAAGTAGCATTCCCTCAAGCCTTTCCCAGCCCCTGGCAGCTGGGAGGGACCATTCCCAGCAGTTTGGAGTCCTGTGTCTGGAGCTGAGGTAGCTCACCAGCGCTGGCACAGCTTGGCGGAGCGCTGAATTTACTGCTGTGCATGAAGCCCTCCTATCCACAACAAGTGTTTCAGCTCCCTTGCACACACTCCTCAGAAGACGCCAGGTTATTCCAACCTCGGGATTTCCCCAGTCAGAGCGGGTCTGTCCCGCAGGAAGCGCAGCGCCCGCAGCCAGCGCTGCCGAAAGGGCCCGGAGCAGCCGAAGGAGCCGCAGTGCGCGGGGATGTGCCCACGGCAGCGCATGGAGCAGCCGGAAGGCAGCGCTTGGTGTTCACTGAACCTGGCCATGATGGGATATCGGCAGGAAAACGGCTTTCCACTGCGCTGGAAACGGCTTTCCACTGCGCTGCCCTGGGGCACTGAGGAGAGTGGGACCATTCAAACCGAGCCCCAAGCCTGCCAGAGCTCGAGGAGCGCTTGCACGACGCTCTCAGACACACGGCGGGATCGCCGGGCTTGTCCTGAGCAGGGCGAGCAGCTGGACTCGATGGTCCCTGCGGGTCCCTTCCCACCCGGGGCATTCCCCGTTTCTCACCCCCCACCCCACCCCGGGATGTGCCAATGGAGTTCGCGCTGCCCCACGGCGCCCCCCGCCGGGGGCGGAGGGAACTGCCCCGCGCCTGCGCGCCTCCGCAGGCCGCCCGCCCGCTCCGCCCCGCCCACCGCGGCGTCAAGATGGCGGCGTCTGCAGCGCGCTCAGCGGCCCGGCGGCTTCTCTTGCCCTGGTCCGCCCGCCTGGTGCGAGCGCCCGGCGCGGCGCAGCGGGTGAGGCGGCGGGGCGGGGAGCGGGGTGGAAGGAGGCGCGGGGAGCGTGGGCCCCGCGGTGCCTCCGAGCGCCGGTGCCCGGGCTGCCGCTGAGGGGACGCGGGGAGTTGGAGGCCGTGGGGCGCGGTGCATGCTGGGAGTTGTAGTCGCGGTGGCGGCGCGGTGCACGGCGGGAGGTGTAGTGAGTGGTCAGTGCGCGCTGGTCAGTGTGAGGAGGATGTCAGTAAACTGCAGGTGTTCGGCGGGGATCAACTGGGCTGGAACATGTGCCCTGTCAGGAGAGGCTGAGGGTCCCGACCTTGTTCAGGCTGGAGAAGCCATGGCTTCAGCTGGACCTGTGAGAAGTGTCTGTGCGAGCCCCTAGGAGAAGGCTGTCAGGAAGATAAAACGAGGCCTGTCGCAATGGGGCACGGCGGCAGGATGAGAGACAATGGCCGTAAGTTGGAACAAGAGCGGAAAAACCTGATATGTGGCAGTCAAGCAGCAGAGCAGGCTGCTCACAGAGCTTTGCAGTTTCTCACCATCTTGGGAGATTGTCAGTACCCAGGTGCAAAAAGTCCTAAACAAAGTGATCTGACCAAGTTGATCCTACTAAAGGCAGAAAGTTGGACTAGAGACCTCCAGAGGTCCCTTCGAGCTTGAATTGTGTTGTGATTCTGAAATAAGTGAGTTTTAAGAGATCTAACCTATTCTAGGAGGAGAGTGGGTGAGAGCTGGATTTTGTACTTCATGTTTTAGAGCAGTTATATGGGGAGAGACATCTTTGTTTGTTTGAAACATTTGAAATCACAGTTTTGAGATAGCTGTTCGCTTGAATTTGGGATACATATTTGCATTTCTTGTTATTGAAAAACTGCAGTAAACTTCCTTTCTACCCCACTCTCATTTAATGTGCTTCAACTGCCACATGATCGTGCTGCTCTGATCAGTGAGTGATGGATTTGCAGTCCTGGCACAGGCCCTTTGGCTGTATCTCACTTCACTTTAGAAATCAGGTACCCAGGAGAATTCCAGATGGTAAAGGTCCTGCAGGCTTTTGCTGGCAAAAGTGGGAAACAAGCGTGGCTGGCTGATGAGAGTAACAGCTCCTATGTCAGATTGGAGGGCAGCAGATGCATCTCCTCACTTGTAGTTCTCTTCAGAGTTTGATTCAGATTCAGGTTACTGCTTTCCTTGTATGAAGAAGTGGTGAATAGCAGTCCTGAATTCTTTCCCTTTTAAATTCATGCTTTTAGAAAGATCCACAGACTTAAGTTCAGCAGTACATTTTTCAGAAAAGCATCTTTGGATATAACTAAACAATCTGAGCGTGACTGATGATTTTCCTTCCCAGTGTGTGCATGTTGGAACAGGGAGGCTCACAGTTTCCAAAGCAGCAAGAGAAGTAATCTTAAATGTCCCTGAAACTAGGGTGAGTCCTTTGGAAAATGGCTTGCAAGTAGCTTCTGAAGACTCCGGACTCTCAACATGCACAGTAAGTAACTTACAAAAGGAAGGATTTCTTGTATCTGTGTGTTCATTTCCTCGTGGAACTAAATTGTGTTTGCATTTCAATATTTATCAGCAACTGTTCCTAGAACTTAAGCCAGGACATAGAAGTCTTAAGGCTTTTGTAGATTTGTAATTAAATTTTTTGTGAAGATCAAAATTTTCTTTTTCTTGAAAACCTGCTCTGTTTAAGGAAAAAGCCATAGCAAAGCTGTTAGCTGGTTAAATGACTTTTTTTTTTATCTTCACTGAGGTTGGACTTTGGATTGATGCTGGGAGCAGGTATGAAAATGAGAAGAACAATGGAACTGCTCACTTCCTTGAGCATATGGCTTTCAAGGTGCGTGTGAATATTGATGTAGACATTTACAAAGGATTTTTAAGTTATTTATCTTTTAAGATCAATGATAAAAACTTTGTCAGAATTGTATAAATAAGTTTTCCAAATTGAAATGAGAAAAATAACATGAACAGCTAAGTCTTTGGTTTCCATTAGAAAATGAAGGTAAAATTCTAGTTCTGTGTTACACAACTATGGATTACACAGATATAATTTTTAACTCACTTTTACCTTCTTATAATAGTCTTAGAAGACACAGAGTCACCCTTTAGCCAGCTTTTTATTTTCATTTGGGAGCATAGCAGGATTTATATCAGACTTTCTAGCTTGGAGAGATTAGTATGCCAGTTTTACCTCCAGAACACATTTTCTTAATCATGACTTTTCCAGACAAGAAGTAGGAATGAAGAGTAGATGAGCTGAAGGGTCTAATGTGATTTTCTTATTGTTCTATTTCAGGGAACAAAAAAGCGATCTCAGTTAGACCTTGAACTAGAGATTGAGAACATGGGGGCTCATCTGAATGCGTACACATCCAGGGAACAAACTGTGTATTACGCAAAGGCTTTCTCAAAAGATTTACCAAGAGGTAATTGCTCTCATTCATCAGAAAAGCTGCAAAGAGCAACGTGCTTATCCAGCTTCCAGTGAGATGACAGAGAATGATGCTTTCACAGTGTTACAGTCCCTTCCTTGCCAGGTGAAAAGTCTGTTCTTTAACTTCACAAGAATGTGAGAGTACAGGTTTGGAAAGGAGCCAGCAGGGAAGTTGATATTTGAAATATTTTTCTTTTCAGAGTCTCAAAATAAGATACCTTTTGAACTTCTCTCTTCCTGTCCCCTTGCTAGTCTTATTAGCACTTGCTCTTTGGGGTGGGTTTCACTTTTGGAACTGGATTTTTCTAATAGTCTGAAAATACTTTTTTCATTTCCATCTTTGTTTGCAATTAGCTGTGGAAATTCTTGCTGACATAATTCAGAACAGTACCCTGGGAGAGGCAGAGATTGAGCGTGAGCGAGGAGTTATACTTCGAGAGATGCAAGAGGTTGAAACCAATTTGCAAGAAGTTGTCTTTGATTACCTTCATGCCACAGCCTACCAGAACACAGCCCTAGGACGGACAATTTTAGGACCCACTGAAAATATCAAGTATGTCCAAAATTATGTCTGTCTTTAATTGTGTGGTAGCTTTTATATATTGAGAAAGACTTATTTAAAATGTAGAGACAATGTCAGAATTCATTTTTACACGGAAGGGCAGCTGAAATTGCACTGAATATAATTGTAAGTAGAACTCCTGTATTACCTTAGTTCCCCTGTAGGCAGGCATCAAAGGGTATGTGAATTTCAGATGTTCTCTGCATGACTTTGGGTTTTTTTGCCATATTTTTCTCCTGTTTCTTAAAAGTGCATCTGAAACAAAATTGGAAATACTTCTTTTTCCTTGAGGTCACATGTTAGGCATTATTGTAAGCACACAGTGTTTGCACTGCTCTTTCAGCATTTGTTTGGACCAGTACAGATCAGGGAACTGCTAAATGTGCTGCTTTCAAAAGAAAGGAGATCATTAGTGCATCCTGTCTCCACCTGACTGAGTTGGAATTCTTACTCCTTCTCAGGAAGCTAGAAGAGCTTTTTATCCAGTTCCTGTTTGCTTTTTAGAAGGTCACCCTTATTTTAGCTTTCTGTGTCTGCTCTAAACATTGACAGCACTTTTAATTATTTTGATATTGTCTTGTTATATACGTTTATCTCTTTTTACTCTAGTAAACTTTGCTGACACAGTAGTGCTGTCTCCTTTCCTGTTTTTAGATCCATAAATCGTAATGACTTGGTGGAGTACATAACAACACATTACAAAGGACCCAGAATGGTCTTGGCTGCTGCTGGAGGTCAGTATGGGATACTCACCCTGGATCATATGAAACTGTGCTTGACTCCATGGCCTGAGTCTGTGGGAACAACATGATGAATTACCCATTGTTCAGTAGGTCCTGTTCATTGTTAGCCCTGTTGTAGCCCTGTGTAATTTGTGTGTTCATACCCTTGGAGCTTTTGTTCCCTTTTCCTCTCAGTAATATTCCAGAAACCTTAAATCAGGAACGAAAAGTGAATTGGAGGTCAAAGTCATTCTTCCACGTGGGCAGGAAAAAAGGGTCCTAAAAGGTGTGGAGAGGGGAATAGCAAGGAATGCAGAGAGGAAGAAGTGAGATTGAGGCTTGAAAGAGAGCAAAGAGCTTGATTTGATGTAGTTTTAATGGAAGGCTGTTCAAGAGAACCAAGAAGGGGGAATCATGATGATCTTGCTGTGTATAAAGGGAAAGTGTGAGGAATCCAAAAGTGGGGTATTAAAGCAGGGGCACAAAAAATTACTGTTTGGTTGAGTCTTTAAACTGTGCAACAATTTAAATTAACTGTTTACAGAGTAACATCACAAAGCATGTGAAATACCTTTGTTCAGGGGTCTCTCATGATGAACTACTTGACCTGGCGAAGTGCCATTTTGGTAACTTGCCATCTGCTCCGGAAGGAGGACTGCCACCCCTGCCACCTTGTAGCTTCACAGGTAGTGAGGTAAGCTGCTGGGTGGCTTTTTGAGCTGGCCCTTACATCCCTTGACATGTGCTCTCTGGTGAGGAGAGAGGGCTGCTCTGCCACAGACTCAGCACATGAAAAGGTTTCTTGCTGCCAGTGATGGCAGTGGGGTAGCTGCTTTCCAGAGCAGTACTTCCCATTCTTTCTTGGATAAGCCTCACTGCCACCACTTTTTATGCTTCACCACTTCCAGGAGAAATACATTCCTTATCCCTGCTGCTATAGTCCTTTTATCCTCTTGACTATTGGTATTGGAGCATTTCCACTTGTTGAGAATCACTCATTTAAAGGATGTGGCAGAGAACTGAGGCATCCACGTTCTAATCCCATCTCTTTTCAGATTTTACAAAGTCATCAGATTTCCTTGCTGCTGGTAGTCATAGAATGACTTGTAATGCTTCTCTGTGTACGTTGGCAAAGTGATCTGAAATTGCCTCAGGGGACACCAGTTAAGGCTGATGTTAAATTAATCTTCATATGCACTTTAATTTTAGTGCATGTTTTATAATACAGCTATAGTGGAAAAGCCTGTTTTCTGTTATTTAACTTGCCCTATGCCTGAGTGTGTACAATTGCACTGGAGCTGCTGTGCTGTGTTCCAGATTCGGATCAGGGATGACAAGATGCCCCTGGCACACCTGGCCATTGCCGTCGAAGCAGCCGGCTGGTCTGACCCGGATACAATCCCGCTCATGGTGGCCAACACTCTGATAGGGAACTGGGATCGGTCCTTCGGAGGAGGAGTGGTGAGTGAACCTGCAAGCACTGTCCTGCTCTTACTGAGGCTGGTGGGATCTCCCTGACTTGGGTACTGCCAGGACAGAAAAGGGGATCCAGTTGTGAGTCTGACAGAGTTTGTTACCCAGAATCTAGGAGGATCTTAGGAGGTGGTTCTAAACCACCAAAATAGACTTGAGGTCTGCCAGCCCTCATGGAAGGTAGGATGCTTTATACCTGTACGTCATCAGAACCTGTGGGTATCTGTAATTGATTGTCCCTTTCTTGAACCTAAGTGTCTTTATGATTTTGGCTCAAATCTGGGGTGTTATTTTGAAATGTGATATTACATGTAAGAAAAGAAACAGTTGAAATGAAGAGCTAATAATTAACCTTGTAGCTACTACTGCATGTTCTGTCATCATTGAAATAAAAATGGGAAATCATGGAGGTGACTAGTAAGCTTTCAAAAAACTTCATAAAGTAATACCTTTTTCTTTTGGCTCAGCAGAATTTGTCCAGTAAACTTGCTCAGATTGCCTGCCATGGTAACCTGTGTCACAGTTTCCAGTCCTTCAACACCTGCTACACTGACACAGGGCTGTGGGGACTCTATATGGTCTGTGAGCCATCCACTATTCAGGACATGATGCACTTTGTTCAGAAAGAATGGTAAGCTACCAACTGTTTCTCTGAAAAGACTGTTTTTAATGGAGGAATACAATTTACAAAGAAAGTATTTAAATAGAATATTTTTCTCTGCTTGGTCTTGCCTGGGAATAACAAATGCATCAAATTCTAAACTTTGGCACCCAAAGCCAAGTCCCAGCACCCAGTTTTTGGCACCCTTACTTGAAAGGAATAGCTTAAGATGTAGGTTTTGTTCCTTATACAAGAAAACACAGCAGGAATTTTTTCTGTTGTTTTTTGACTGGCAAATGACAGAAGTCATGAAACTGTCAGACATTTTAGAATACTACTCAGTCAGTGTACAGCCTGTGAGCTGCAAGTGCCACCGCTGAAAGAGTAAATATTTGTGGATGAGAATAATGAATGTGCAATTACCAGACAGTATTAGTAGTTACCCAGTCTGCAGTTGCTGCAGTTGAGGTACCACGTGCTGGTGTAGACAGCTCTAGTGAATACAAAGGGAAATGAAAGTTGAGCTGTTACATATGGAATTTTGAAACCTATTATTCTAGACAATATTCATTCATCTGAGGCTTAAATCTGTATTGAAGGATGTCCATAGATGCAACTGTAAAGTTTGAATTGCAGATGCTATTAAAAACACATATATGTTACTTAAAAGCACTTGATTTAAAGTGAGTGAAGTTGAAAAACAAGTCTTGAAAATGAGGAGTTTCTTTAATCACATAAATCACTTCTTCTATACCATTATTCTATGAGATCCCTGTGAAGTTGTAGAGAAAAATGTTATCACTTTGACTCTGTTTGCTGCAGCTTGGCACCAAGGAAAACACAGACGATTCCTGGGACAAAAATTCAGTGTTAAGCTGTTTAATGCATCCCCCTCTCCTCATCAAATGTTCTGTAGGCAGTGTGGCAAATTAATATCTCACCAAGAAAGGAGCCAGGAAGTAAAGGATTGCCTTCTGGCTAATTACCTCTTACCTAGTTGCTTGGCTCCTACTTTCTTAGCAACATCCCTTCTCAAGATAACAAGTATAGACTGCACTTGTCTCAAAATAGTTATTTAATAAAATGAAATACAGCTCTTCTAAGAGAAAAAAACTTGCTCCTGGGTATATTGGCATGCGTTCAAAACCCCTACTCTTAGGCTGCTGCTTTGTATTCATGGCTTGTTTTCCAACCTGTCTTACCAGCTGTCTACAGAAAAGTAGTGCCTGGTAGGTGCAGTAATGTCTACGCACTCCTTATCACAGGCAATCTTGTGTGCTACTGACTACCATTATTTAATACTTTTGGATTTAAACTGTTTTTCAGGATAAGACTTTGCACAAGCGTTACAGAAAATGAAGTAGCTCGAGCAAAAAATCTTCTAAAGACAAATATGCTGCTACAACTTGATGGTGAGACTTATGAGAAGTTTTTTTTCTTTGTGGAGCTGTAGGCCGATAACCGTAGCATTTTTCCCCTCTTTTAGGGTCCACCCCAATCTGTGAAGACATTGGAAGACAAATGCTGTGTTATAAGCGTCGGATCCCAATTCCAGAACTTGAGGCAAGAATTGAAGTAAGTGGCATTCATGTTGCAACTTCTAAAAGGCCATCAAGAAAATTATTTGCTGAAGAAAGGAGTTGTGTTTCTTGTTCAGCAGAGAAAACATTTCCAACTGAGAAAACTTTCAAGTGTTTTGTTGCCTGCTCCTTTGGAGTATACAAAATTAAGATCAGAAACGGTCTTGAAATGGATTGTAACAAAGATGCCTCTTTTACCCTTTTTTAGGCTATTGATGCCCAGACCATTAGAGAAATCTGCACTAAGTACATCTATGATAAGCATCCTGCAGTTGCTGCCGTGGGTATGTGGTAGAAGTTTCCCTATTCTCCCATAACCCCTCCAGACCACTTGCTGTGAGTTGAGCATGTGTCATGGCCAACTTTTTTTAACTTCCAGGTCCAATTGAACAACTTCCAGAGTACAGCAAAATCTGCAGTGGCATGTGTTGGCCTCGTGAGTAGTGAATAACAAGAACTTCCAGCATATTTTAGCTTTAAAAAAAATGGAGAACAACAAAAACCACCCAACCAATTATACCCCTGTTTAAAACTTTGGAGTTGCTTTTGAGAAGACTAAAACTCAAGAACCAGCCCCTCCTGTGTGTCTGTATAATGAAGAAAGGAATGGAAACATGTACAGTATTTGCATTTTTATTATAAAACAAGGATTGTCAGTAAGAGTCATTTCTTGACTTTAGTAGCATTCATCACTTGTTCTTGAGCAGCTTTCTTTGCCTTGACCATTTCCACGAGTTCCTGAAGAGAAGGTGGGGAAAAAAGAAACTTAACTAAACATGTAACTTGTGAACAATGGTTTTGAACATTACATATATTTACTGTGGAGCACTCCAGTTCTCAACATAATGAGAAGTCTACATAGTTTAATACTGTAGAGCAATTAGTTTCTCTTAGAAACGAATCAACTGATGGAAGGTCAATGCTCTTGTACCAGGAACTTTACCTACAGGAGGCTAGGGATAGGACTTCACCCTCAGCTAGAGCTTGCTGTCAAACTGTAAGACAAATTTCCTGACACAGACTTTCCTTCTCAGCTTCCAGAGCCACTATTTTCACTGAGGAACATTTTGTCCTTACTACTCTTTTGGGGTTGAGTTACCAAAAATAAAAAGTTTCCCATAAGGCTCCAACATTTTGCCTGTGTCAGATACTGTCTCTGGGAGGCAATGGAACAGTAAAAGCAAGGGATTGTCTCCAGACCTGAACTAGTGACAGTCCCAGGAGGAGGTGGGGGACC
>VYZR01058254.1:34809-56849 GCA_013400675.1 Oxylabes madagascariensis
TTACCTGGCATTTCTTTCAAAAACTGGTGAGAAAACTTCGAAGAAATTTTCTTTTGCTTCACTTTTGGAAGGTACAGAGTTATCAAAAGTTGGATCTATGCTGTTAAATGCTCGTCGTTTCACAGGATCAGACAATATTTCATAAGCTGAAAGTTACCAGACATAAGGTTGTAAATGTTTAAGAAGATGTTCTCAGATCTGTGTTTGATCTGTCTGTAGTGTTCTGTAGAGCTTGATATTTAATTATTTTAGTGACACCAAAAAGCATTGCTGTCTACTCCTGTTAAACTAAGCAGGAGGAACATTTATGAAAAAGAACACATTTAACCATTAAGATGTAACAAAACAGATAATATTTAATTTTATAGCAGTAAATTTTGTTCAGAGTTTAGGCATGATATCTTCAGACTTTTTCTACACTAGATCCTTGCAAGATAAATTGACAAAATGGTCTACTAAAGCACCAAGTAAAGGCAGTCCCTGAGTTAATGTGTTGTCAGAATGGGCAAGAACAGGAACCATTCATTAGAATTTTTTCAGGTCACAATGAAGTTGTACTGAGTCTTGGATAGAATATAAAACTCCACACAAACTCTCCAAAACATGTCAACACCCCATTTTCCTGTTTTTAAACCCCTGCAGTTGGGGAGCATCACATTACTAATCTTATATTCTGGAAATCGCACAAACTATCGCTTCTTACTTTTTTCTTAATGAAGTGTGGAGTTTTACACTGACCACTATTTTTCAGTAAGAATGAAAAGTCGAAGGAATCAAATCTGTGTTGCAATCATTCCTGGACTTCTGTGCCTGCACCCCTGCCAGAGGACACTGCACCATGAAGGTTGGATGTAGGAGGTGATAACCTGGAGGAGACCTTCATGCTCTGCGCTTCTGTAAACTGATCTCACTGCACATGTCAGTGGAGAGAGGAAGGAATGACAGGGGCCACCAGTGAGCTGCTGTCTGCCAGTCTGCCCTTTCCCTCTGGGAAACGACTTCCCTCCACCAACACTCCAAGTGACCCCCATTATCCTGCCCCAGTAACCCTCATACCATTTTCCTGATGCAGGAAATTCTGTGCACATCCATTGGTTCCTCTTCCATTTAAGAGATGTCCCTTCCACTTAGAGATCCCCAGTTCTACTTCCACACACTCAGTTCTCCCGGCTCTGTATCTCCCACACATTCCTTTATCAGACCAAGTTCTGAATCCAACCTATGTTCTCCCACCTTTCCAAGTTTCTTCTCCCTGTTTCATTACTGTTTGCTCCTACTCCAGGCACCCCTTTCCTACAATTGCATTTTAGTATTTCCTTCCTCCAAAATGCTGTCTAGACCCATTATTCCCTTTCTTTGCTACTTTGTGCTTTCCTTTCTATTTACCCCCAAACTTGGATTGTAAGCAGTTAAGAGGGAAGATTCTATATTTTGCTCCATGCATGTAGAACACAGAGCATATTCCTGAATTCATGTGTAGGTAGTTTTCATCATAGATATCTGACAGTTTCTGACAGAACTGCAACAGAAAAACTATTTCCTTTGGAAACCTTCCTCTTTCTGACAGCTCCAAAGGAGGCTGAAACATTCGTTTGTCTAACATAACCCACACTAACTAGTATTTGTAAGAAGACATTCAGAGAAGGAAGTTTAGAAACACAAATTCCAAGATTTCCTCCTGCTTCAATCTTATTGAGTGAAAATTATTTGTTTAAAATAAAGAAAAAAGCCAAGCTCTCAAGCATTTCTGGAGATGTAAATCATACACCAAGAACAGCCCCTTATGGTTTTGGAACTGGCCAGCAGTGGTGTTCTGGCTCATAGAATCATTAAGTTGGAAAAGACCTCTAAAATCAGAGTCCAGCCATTAATCCTGCACTGCCAAGTCCACTGCTACAGGCAAGAGGGAAATGTTATTCAATTGAGTTCACTTGCTCATCTGTGGGCAAAAATGAGCAGCTGAAGAAACTGATGACCTGGATCAAATCAACACATGTTCTGTTGTCAGAGTAAGCACATTAGAATTCAGATTTTCCAACTGCTGTTGGTGCCTGTGGGGAATTGCTCCATGGCTCACTAGTTTATCCCTGGTATGGGGCCATCTCCAGAGCTTCATCCATGTGTGCACTGCCACAAGCGTCACATTCTGTCACCAGCTGGCGCAGCAGCCAAACGTCTGTCAGCTGCATTTCCATCCTGCTTCCACCCACTGGGAAGTTACACCTAATGTGATCAATTGAGGCACTTTTCTAAAATGGATAAAGAACTTCTCCAGCTGTTTAGTCCTTGACAATTCCTTACAATCCTAATGAAGCACAACAGATACATTTCTGATGATCAAGTAGATTGAGAGAGTATCTAACAAACGAGATCAATTGCTTACCTTTAGTTATGCAAGTAAAATAATCATTATCACCTTCTCCTATCTGTTCCCCTGCAGCTTTTCGCTTGTCTGGATGATGTTTCAAAACCATGGATTTATCTAAGACATAAATGCATTAGTTAGAAATGCTTCATCAGAAACAGTTTCAAAGTACAAAGTAACACAGTGACTTCAACTGGCATTTCTCTAATTTGACACTTAAATAAAAATACAAACCAAACAGTCAGATCTGGCAGGAAACAGAAGTTAATGAATTTTCTTTGATTTAACACTATAGTTAGAATTAACATTATTTCATCTTTGCTGGGACATAAAATAACCACAACTCAGAAACTCCATTCTCTGTTCCACCTCAACATCTGAAGTCTCGGAGACTTATTCTACTATTACGCCTAGCAAAGTGCTTTAGCATCTGTAAGTGTACAGTTAGCTTCATAACTGAAAAAATAAAAATAAATAATGTAAATTTAGTTGTTATTTCTAATGAAAAACAAAATAGTTCAGATAAAACAAAAATTGTATTCTATCCCTTCGCTGACGTTCTGAACACAATCCAAAGTGAAATTTAGCAAGAAAACTACAGCCTGTGAATGCTGCTGTACTTCCCCATGGCTAACACTGAGCAGACACACAAGACTTTGGGTTAAATTCTCCCTCTACTCAGGCCTTGAATCCTAAGGCACAACTGGCACACACAAAGTATCTACTGGAGGTGCTACCAAGGTTGTCTTGGTGTTGAAAAGGTAAAACCAGATTTTAGACTGACTTCTTTGCCAAAAGGTCTAGCCATATGGCCTTACAACACACACTGTACCTTCTTGGTTCTCTCTAAAATACCAGAGAGAAGATACCATCCAAGCAGTTTCAGCACCCTGTCTCCTGAGAAACAAATCAGAATCCTTCTTTGAAACAGGAAAGCACAGTACACACAGGTGGGAAAGACTCACATCTCTACAGCACCAAGGAATAAGTGAGTGCTGTCAGGGTCCTAAAGGGACAGGCCCTGGTTCTTGCTCAGAAGATGAGTGAGATCACTTTCCACCACCAGAACAGGTGCTGCTCTATTCCACAGCAACAAAGGCTCCACAGTGGTGTGGAGCACCTGCCTGAGGCAACGTGATTCCTGTGTAAGTCAGAAAATCCACTGATTTCCACCCATTTTCGTTTGCAAGTATCTGGAGAGAGTGATTCTTCTTGCATCAGCACAGTTATACAGGCAGTTGTTCACAAGACCCATTCACAAAGCCATCAGCTTATTCCAGAGAGCCTACTGAACAATCTTCAGAGTCTTATAAAATCTTCCTCCACTAAATATTTGCATCTTTCTTGCAGTCAAGCACACTGCTTTCCAGAAATAAAGCTCTGAAGCCCAACATGCTCCATTTCCATGCCACACTCAGACTAGTGTGACTGTTAACAGCAGCAGTGATGTGGCAGCTCAACACTCTCAGTGGGGCTGCAAGGGAACCTCTGGGAACACACAGGGCAGGGACAGCTCTATTCCTCTGCCTTTCACTGAGCCTGACTGCAGACTCAAAAAATATAGAAATGTACAGTTACAGTCTCAAGGCTGTTGACATAAAACATAGGCCAGAAAGTAGAGATGTGAAATTTTTTAATTCCCTAGATTTAGGCCTCTGGATTTCAGAGCTGTGATATGAATTTAAGAGGCTGGTAAGCAACACAAATCAAACTTTTAGGCCTGGGAAACAGTAAAAACCTTGTTCACAACATGCAGTTATTTTCATTGGAAACCAGTTGTGTATATCTGAAAAAAAAAAGTTATGCTTATGAGGGAAAGATACTTACGAGCTGCTTTGATTTGTTTCTGAGTAGCCCTGTATCGTATATTTCCCAGTCCAAGAACTGCATAATGGTCTTGATTCTGACAGAAAAGAACCATAAATACTAACAAACACTCATAAATACAACCAAAAACACCACAACACATGCAGAAAACCAGTTCTCCTCCGAAGCTCTTAAAGGCAAGAGGGATTCTTCCCTCTCTCAATAAACATTGGGAAAAGACAATAAGAACAACTGTCATGAATTACTAAATAATGACTGAATAACTGAGTATCAATAAATTAAGCCACTGTCATAGAACTCCAAGTACCTTAATCTAAATGGGATTGAAGCACTAGAAAATTCAGTTATTGGAAAACTGAATTGCTGTTGTTAACATTAAGAGTGCCAATGTAACTCCAGAATAAAGGAGATGGTGACAGGGAGAAGAGCCACTTCATACTTATTTTACAGGCAGTAAAATAAAAAGCCACAGCTCAAAACTAAGATCTCATCCTGATGTGTTTACCTTCACACACCAGATATTATGGTAAGGGACATGAACTGATTGAGACGGGTGTAAGAAGCGAAGAGGAAGGAGATCTTTAGCACCTGGGCATGGCAAATAACCTTGAGGGGCAAAACTAGTTAACAGTAACCTATATTGACTGAGTACCTTCCAGTCCTTTGGGTCAAGGGTTTTTAACATAGGATATTCCTCAAGCTGCAGTTCTTCATCCCCTGATTCTTCAGAAAGTTCCTTCTCATCTTCTAGCTCCTGGAAAGAGGCAGAAACATTTATGTTTCTCCTCTTAATAAATGCTTCAAACCATCTTCCCACAGGTTCCACTGGACAGAGTACTGATGCTATAAGCAAAAACATAAAAGCAACTTCACCTTCCGTGGTTTACCTTTTGTTTAATTAAACCCCACCAAAACCCCCAAAAGCACAGCATCGCACAAGGTTACAGATGGCTGAATCTTCTCTCAGGCTCCACGCACACGAGTGCAAGAAGCAGCACACGTGCCCACCAGACGGGACCTCCCGAGGCTTCGCCGCGCTCTCACATCTGGAAAGCTGCTTTCGAGTTGAAGGAACGCACGTGTCAAACGACATTAAACACAGTCCCACTGGCAGCGGAGGAGGTACCGCGGCAGCGATATTAAATTCGGATCGATCTCCCCGCGTTCCCGCTCCCCGTTCCCAGGCCACTCCCCCCGGCAGCGAACCCGGACTTGTTGCTCGCACCGCACACGGGCTGAAGCGGTGCCGGCGGAGGCACCGCACGCCACAGGAGACAATTAAAGGCGAATAAACAGCAAAGTTCTCCGGGAGCGGCCGGTTTCCCGGCCGCGGCGGCCGTGCGGGCGCCGAGGGCGGCCCTTGGCGGCCTTTCCGCGGTACCTACCGGCGGAGAGCGGCCTGCAGACGGCCGAGCGCTGCCCGTCCGCCGCGGGGCCGCGCAGCNGGGAAGGAGTTGCCCGGGCGCGGGCCGCGGTGCACCCTGGTTTGTGTTCCGGGCGGAAGCGGCGCGGTGCTGCGTAAGGCGGGCGGGCGCGATGCCGGATTACCTGGGAGCCGACCAGAGGAAAACCAAGGAGGAGGAGAAGGAGGACAAACCCATCCGCGGTGAGGGGCCACGGCCAGGACGCTCTCCGAGCGGCGCCCGGGGCGGGAGCGGGGCGGCGCCGCCGGCGGCCATGTCGGCGCTGGGAGCGGCGGGGGGGAAAAGGACTAAAAAGGATTAAAAATGTCTCTAATGTCGCTTTGGCGCTGCGGCCGCCGTCCCGCCAGTGTCCCCCTTCCCGTCCCGGCCCGGAGCCCGGGCTCGGGCGGTGCCGCCGCTGGCGGGAGGGGAGCGGGGCCGGCCGGGCCTCAGGTAAGCCCGGCTTTTAAATCTGGTTCTTTTACAAAAGGTTCCTAAAATGTCGAATTTCCTCATCGCCAGAGGAAAAAAAACGCCTTTTGTGGTTTAATACTTATTTCTATACTAAAGTATCCAACAGAAGGTGATACAATAATGGCACACCTCCCTGAAAAGAGGCTGTGTGAGGTGGGGGCTGGTCTCTTCTGCCGTGCCCGCAGTGAGAGAAAGGGAGGAAATGGCCTAAAGGTGAGAAGGGGAGACTCAGATTAGACATTGGAAAAAATTTTCCTAGTTCGGGTGGTCAGACACTGTAATCGGTTGCCCAGGGCAGCGGAGTCACCATCCCTGGAGGAGTTTGAGAAGTGCCTGGATCTGGCACAAGATGATGTGGTTTAGGGGTTATAGGGGCAAGGCTACAGGGTTGATGGTTGGACTTGATGATTGTGAAAGTCTCTTCCAACCTTGATGATTCCATGGTAGTTTCTTTCTCTTCCTGGGGGGAGCGCCGCAGAGCTGCCCGTGTGCTCCGCTTTCGTTCGGAATTCCGGGGGAGCAGGAGAGGGAAGGCGGCAGAGATTTCCGAGGGTTCCGGCACAGTGGGAAAGTTGCCGGTTGCCCCTCATGTTTTAACTTGCCGTGGTTTTTTATTTCGTGTTAGTAAATATTTAATAAAGCATCTGGGAGCACAAGCAGTGCAAAATGTAATCAGTGATGGACTTTGAGCTGTTCCCATTCAAGAAAGTTTCTTAAATTATAGCAACAGAGTGTTCAGTAGCTATAAAAAACAATCAGTGGGATGGTACAAATAGTCAGGAAAAAAGTGTGGATCAATACAGAAGGTTTTCAGAATCCTGTATAATACATGCAGCACCCACATCACCAATACTGTGTGGTTTGGGCTCCATCTCTCTTAAAAAGAGTGGAATTAGACAAGAGAGGAAACAGGGATGGGAAGGGAGAGGGGATGTTGAAAGTCTGTTAAATGGCAAGGTGATGTGAGAGTGGTGTAGCAGAGAGTGACACCAGAAGAGTTGTATTTTTCTTAGTTAATGGAGAGGAGTCACTGGAGCCACCTCTGTGCAGAGACATCGCTAGTGGAAAGTGGTGACAGTTTTTCATTGATGCTTTCTTGAACATCTAGAAACAAGAAGCTTAAAAGATGAAGTTGTGATATCTTCCATCCCGTTTTTGAGCAGTCATAGGCTGGGAAACTGCTCTGAGTGAAGCAGAGTTGAAGTGGCTTGCTTGCTATGAGCTCTGAGTGGCGAAGTTTTTGGACTGAAGACAGTAGCTGGAGACCATGTTTCATTTTTCTTGTATATCTGATGCTTTTTCGTTCCACTTTGGTTCAGTGAAAAGTGGAAACTCAAAAGAATCTCTCCAAAATACATGTTTTGAACTTTTAGAAGCAGAATTATACTACTGGCTTTGTTTTGGAACTGAAAGCTAAGTCTCTCTTGTCTTGTTTCAGCTCTTGATGAAGGAGATATTGCCTTGCTGAAAACATATGTAAGTAGCACACACGTGGGAGTGTTAAAGACACAAAGCAGCTCCTCTGGGGAATACAGTGCAGGAGTGGAGGGCTGTGCACATACCAGGTGGAGAGTAACTCTGCTTCTCCTAGTGCTTTTCTCTCCTGCCAAAATCATCCCTCCCTTTTCACCTTCCAATGAGAAGGCCATGGCCTGCAACACTAAAAATAATCCTGGGTTTGTTAACTTGAAAGTAATTAAGGGTTTTTTCTCTATTTTTGTTTTGTATCTCATCACTGATTGCTATATGGGTCTAACAGCCAGGGCTTTATTAGGGCTTTTTCACTGGCCAGTTTTCTTGGTTGATGCAATAATTTTAAGACCCCTCCTGCCACCAAATTGACTCTTTTAACATGATTGTTTTTAGCCATCATGTTAAAAGAACATAATGTTGGGAGGCACTTTCCACAGACAATAAGGCTTAAAATGCCAATCTACCCTTTCCACTGGGAAGTACAGTTGGTGTGCAGAAGAACTCTTGAAAGATCAAATTTGCAGCTTAGGTATGTTTGGCAGAAGCCTGAATTTTGTTGACACCAAGACTCCTTTACAAAGCTCTGAAATGCAGCCTGTACCCACTGCAGCTTCTTTTTTTGTTGCCAGTGGTCTACAAAGGAGATACTGTAAAGCAAATCCAGGTCTGAATCTGCCTGTGTTAGGCAGATCTGGATCAAAAAAAGCATTTTATCACGAGCAAGAATTCTGATTTGCCCCTTGATCCTTCTGCTGTCCTCTGTGGATGATGGAAAGGTACCGATGGTTTTCAGAAAGTGTATTCAGAATTCTCTGTATATATGATTTTACTAATTCTTTTTTAAACTTTAGGAGAAATATTTTACAAAAAGTAAGGTTGAACAGGTTTAAAAGAAAAACAAATTATTGAAGTTTACAAACATGGAAAATTTCCACCTTCCCAGTTGGTTAATTATGTGTAGCTGCACTTCCCTTTTGCAAACAGAAATATTGTTACTGGAAGTAAATTCTGTCTTTTTTGGCTGTCATCAATGGTTGGCTGTGGTACCAAGAGTCTGTTGAACATCTTGATGCGCAGCAGCTCTTGTCATTTTTTCCTAAACATGAGATAATTTGACTTACGAAATCTACATGATATTCCTTTTCCAGGGCCAGAGCACGTACTCAAGGCAGATCAAGCAAGTAGAAGATGATATTCAACAACTGCTTAAGAAAATTAATGAGCTCACTGGTATGTTTTTGTCTTACAAAGCTTTCAATAGAAGAGCCACAGATACCAAAACAAGTGTTGTAAGAAGTTGATTTCCAACAACTACTGCATTGTTTTTTAGTTGTTATTTGTCTCAAAAGAACACAGTTCTTTACTTGGTAGTGTGAGATTTTTGCTTTTTAGGTGATGTTTTGTTCAACTGGGCAAGGCTAGTCTGTACATCTGATTTTGTAATTTTAAAAACTGTGGTTTTTATATATAATGGTGGTATGAAACAAATGCCCCTTTCTGACACCAGATAATGAAGTAGTAATAACAATAACAATTAATTTGTTTCCTAATTTTTCTTTCACTGATGTATGGTTTTTTGCCCTGTTGCTAATCCTGCAGTGGCTCCCAGTTCTGCCAGGAAGACCACAATTTCTCTTGTAAAATAATCCTGATTCTTTTAAATACATCATGGAGATGATACTTGTTGTATGCATGTTTTGGAAGATTTGTGGGGGTTTTCATCTGTGTGAATCCCTTAGTTTCTGATAGTTTGCACTGGAGCTCAGTGAAAGCACTTGAGAGTTTCACTCCTTTAGTAAAATGTAGATATCCACTATCGTTGCTCTGTCCTGCTGTAATCATCCTCACACTGCAAAATTGTCTGAGAGGGTGACCAGGCTGGGATTTGAACATTCAGCTTGCATGGTCTTGTAGGCTCTTTCCTTAGGAAACTTGTTTTTTAGGAAATCCATCAAAGATATGTGTGTGCCTTGTTTTGGAGGTCTCTCAAAAAGCTTCCTGCAGGGTTATCTCTAAGGTTTTGGTGTGGGAAGGATGGCTGATATCCCAGTAAGCTGCTTCCTCCTCAACTTGTTTGTGCTGCATGCAGGAATCAAGGAATCCGACACTGGCTTGGCTCCTCCTGCCCTTTGGGATCTGGCTGCAGATAAACAAACTCTCCAAAGTGAGCAACCATTGCAAGTTGCAAGGTGGGAGCACTCTTACCCTTCCAGTAGAGCTCCATAGTGTTAAAAATCTGATTTATAGCTTACGTGCGGACTTCTGCTAAAAAACAAAGTTCGTGTTGTGCATACTGAAAGTGCTTTTTACCACTGTATCATAAAGGAACAGTGATTATGTGCGAGGTATTTCATACTTGTACTTATTCCTGCCGTTGTTGTATGATGCTATAATGGTGTAATCACAAGTACAACAGGTATTCTGGTGTATTTGGAAAATGTGACTGTTGATGCTTATGCAGATAGCAAACAGTTTGTCTGCCTGGAGGTGCAACTGTGTTTGTGTGTCAGGTGCACAAAGATCATCAATGCAGATTCCGAGGATCCCAAGTACATTATCAATGTCAAGCAATTTGCCAAGTTCGTGGTGGATCTCAGTGACCAGGTGGCACCTACTGACATAGAAGAAGGCATGAGAGTTGGGTATGCAAAGTCTTTGTGTTCTAGTGAGTCTTCCTGTGCACTGAAGCTTTCTCTGAGTTGTCTCATGTTGTAGTTTGATGGGTCAACAAGCCCTCATTTCCAATTTTAGCAGTGGTTGAAATCACACCACTACTGTCTTCCTCTGGGATGACAGTAACTCACCTGTATGCTCTGCTGGAATCTTGTTTTGATGTTATTTTGACAAAAAGTGACAAAACCCATGTGTCATTGGACAGAAACCTTTCACTTTGGGCCCAAGCAGTCCCAGCTTTCAGGGAGACTGTGTAGGCTCCTTCTTTGGCACTCTGAGGTTACACTCAGGGCAGCCAGGAAATGTTCACTGAGGACGTAAAACCTGTCACTTTAAGAGTCAGTATTTTGCCAGTTTGCTCTGTGGAATATTTTGAGATTTAGTTTTCAAAGTACTTTGGAATTAATTGTTCTGCAAACCTTAAAATTTTCTGCAGAAAGAATTCCAATATCTAGCCTACCTGACTATTAGCTTTCAGGGCTGGGCTCTCTTGATGCCAGAGAAAAGAACAGTTCAAGAATTCGGCTTCTCGTTTAGAGTTGTTTCTGCATAATACTTTACTTAAGCAGAGTTAAAATAATAGTCCTTATGCTTCCTCACCAGGGTGGACAGAAACAAGTACCAAATCCATATCCCCTTGCCTCCAAAGATTGATCCCACAGTCACCATGATGCAAGTGAGAATTGCCTTTACTTACTTTGACATGGCTTTATCTTGTGATTCCTTTCGCTGGATTTTGTTGTGGGCTGTTGAAAGCCCCTAAAGATTTGCAGCACCAGGCTGGTAACTGCTCACTCACCTCTTTGTTGTGCAGGTGGAAGAAAAACCTGATGTCACTTACAGTGATGTCGGTGGCTGTAAAGAGCAGATTGAAAAGCTGAGAGAGGTGGTCGAAACCCCTCTGCTTCATGTAAGTAACCTCCAGATTGAAGCTTCTACTATTTTGGAAGTATTCTGGTCATCTGTTGCATCAGAAAAAGCAAGAAAAGACACTGTAAACAGCCTAATGAAAGGAAGTCAGGTTTTACCAAGTGAAATCCAGCCCAGCCTCATTTACACTGCTCTTCATTAATGATTTCCTTAATTTGCATATACGCTTTGATGCACCTAACCTTGCCTTCTGGCTCCCTTCGTTACAGCCTGAAAGATTTGTGAACCTTGGAATTGAGCCTCCCAAAGGAGTGCTGTTGTTTGGGCCACCTGGCACAGGCAAAACCCTCTGTGCCCGTGCTGTGGCTAACAGGACTGATGCCTGCTTCATCAGAGTGATCGGATCTGAGCTGGTGCAGAAATATGTGGGAGAGGTAAGAGCAAGTACTTGATGGACTGTGAAGGGGGTTGCAGATTTCCCTTGTGGGTACCAGAGCCACAGTGGGGGCGAGGGATGGAGGCACTTGGAAGCTGCAGGTGCAGGAGCTGTCAGACAAATCACTGCGGGTCAGGCAATGCTGAATGACCTCAGCTTTGCTGTCACTGATGAGAGGGATTTTGCAGTACAGAGTTCAATCTGCAGTTCAGGAGGCCTCTGGAATTAGGATACTGCTCCCAACTCTGTCACTTATTTTTCAGTTGGCCCTGAGGTAAATTACTTCATCTGTACTTCTGAGTTTAAAAGCAGTAATTTTTCTCTCCTTTATAAATTGCTTTAAGCTTTATACTTGTCCCATTATATATGTGAACAAATAAAAAGAGTTTTTTCATTGGAAACTTAAAAGTGTTTGGAAGCATAAAAAGTTTTGATAGTTTTCCTTTAACGTGCCTCCAGTCTCTAACAAAATGTTGATTTTTTTTCTTTCAGGGAGCTCGAATGGTTCGTGAACTATTTGAAATGGCCCGAACTAAAAAAGCTTGCCTTATATTCTTTGATGAGATTGATGCCATTGGAGGTATGTTTGTAGTAGCTACAGTTCTAATTTCCTGTGAGAGCTTCCAGGTTTTCTTGTAGTTCTGTATCTGGATTATTGCATTTCAAGAAAAGTACTTGTAAATACTGAGTTAGCTAAACTACTCCCCACATACCCCATGTCCAGGAAGCTGTCAGGAAGTAGTTTATGTAGCCCAGATGGGAAGCCATTTTTGCACATTTGGAACACCCAGATTATTTGAACATCAGGGAAGAATCTCTGTATTTTGTTTGCAAAAAAGTACTGTTAACTTAAACCCCTTCAGCTTCTGGACTACACTCCACGTCTTTATTACTTCCTGAACATTATTCTTTTTTCTCAAAACAAAGTGCTTAGGTCCTTTGAAAGTAGAACAGTTTTTACATAGATAGGGGAGAAGGATGATTTTGGTTTTGGGAAGGGCAAAACAAACAAACTACACGGGTAAATTCCCGCAGCTTGGCCAGTTGGTAGAGAGATAGAGACCCTTTTGTACTCAGGACCTTTTTAACTCGTCACACCTTTTTAATTCATCACGTACACTTGTATGCACTTTAAAATAATTTTCCTAGGTGTCCTGTGTTGCATCCACTGTGACACCTCTGTGTCCATGGCCTGGAGCTGCCTCTCCCTATGTGAAACTCGTGTGTCTCCTCTGCAGGTGCTCGTTTTGATGACGGGGCCGGGGGTGACAACGAGGTGCAGCGCACCATGCTGGAGCTCATCAACCAGCTGGATGGGTTTGACCCCCGGGGCAACATCAAAGTCCTGATGGCCACAAACAGGCCTGACACTCTGGACCCAGCACTGATGAGGCCTGGCAGGCTGGACAGGAAGATAGAGTTCAGCCTGCCTGATCTTGAGGTGAGAACTCTTTATTTCACTGCCAAGTGTGTTCTGATAGCAGAGTGTTTCTTCAGTTAGGGTATCGTTGTCTGGAAGTTTATGAGGATCAGCAAATGCAGCACTCTTAAATTATGTGAAACTACATGTAAATGTGGGGGATTAATGATGTGCCAAAGGTTTTCCCACACTGCACAGATTCCATCCTGGCCTAGAAGCCATGATAAGCAGCTGTAATCACTGTATGTTCCTGGCTCAACAGAGAAAAAATCCTTTAACCACATCCACAGTTCAGTTCAGAAGTTGGGAGTGTGTTTTGTCTGGCTCTTTTGAGACAGATTTCTTGAGGGACTCCTATGATAAAAGCCCTTGTTAAAGTTATTTTCTTACTTTAGTGTAACGGGCACTTACTAATTCCAGTCCAGACATGGGAAACCATAGTTAGACAGCAAATGCATGATTATTTTCCATTTGTCTGTGCCGTGGACACAGCTGCAGGCTGGAGTCATCACCTCTTTCATGCCATGAACACCTCTGTCCTCCCTTTCCTTCAGGGGCGAACTCACATCTTCAAGATCCACGCTCGTTCCATGAGTGTGGAGAGGGACATCAGATTTGAGCTGCTGGCTCGGCTGTGTCCCAACAGCACAGGTAAGCTGGATGTATTTGTTTCTTTACTTGAGGAGTTCTGCGTTTGCTCAGTGTCCTTGGCAGTCAGGGGTGAGTTGTTTATCCCTGTCTCTCTCTCCCAGGCGCTGAGATCCGCAGTGTCTGCACGGAGGCGGGAATGTTCGCTATCCGAGCGCGCCGGAAAATCGCCACCGAGAAGGATTTCCTGGAGGCAGTGAACAAAGTCATCAAATCATACGCGAAATTCAGCGCTACTCCCCGCTACATGACCTACAACTAATACCTGGGAAGGTTCTCCCTGTTCCCCCAAAACTTCTGTGGAACAAAAATCCAAGTGTAGTGATTCATGTTTTGTTCTTGGAAGCTAGAAATAAATGGCGTGTTCCAAACAGTGGGTATGTTCATTGTGAGTATTCTCCTCCAGCGGAGTGTTGCTGCTTGAGGGAAAAGGTCTCTCTGAGGTTACAGCAGTACAGCCTAAGCCACAGATGATTTCAAACCAGATACCTGGGCAGTGTTGGACATCTCAAGTTTAGATCTCTGGCCACCATCTACACCCCAAAACTCGAAATCTGAGCCATACGGGTGCTGGAAGTGACGCCATTGTTTTTGGGTGTGCCGAGAAATGCTTGTGTGTCCCAAGAAAACAGGAGCTGCCATGGGAAGGCATGTGTGGTGGTCTTGAGTAATTGTCCAGCTTAGGGAAAACACGAAGGGACATTTTTTCCTTCCCTTGGTGAACACTCTGGTCCCATCACAACTTGGTTTATCTTCAGTAGTTTTTCTATCCCTTTTGCTGAGATTCTTTGTATTGTCTTGCAATACAGTAAATGGGTCAAGGAGGAGGAAGGTGTAATTTCTTAGTGCTAAGGGACAGAAATTTCCTTTTCTCTGATCCTGCTGTGAAGAGTTTGACGTCTCAGTGTGGTGGTGAGCACTCTGATACATTGTAGGACTTGTCTGAGATGCTGCTGTGCACAGGATAACCCTGCTGGGGTCTTGATGCTCCGTAGCTGAGCGTTGGCTGGGAGTTGTTGGCCATAGGCAGCCTTGAAAGGTTACTCCTCATTCATCTGACACGTTCCTGTAGAGCTGGGTGTGCTCAACAAATACTAATAGCCTATTTTCCTTTTCTTTCGAGAGTTACATTAAAATGGTTTCAGGGGAAGAGCTTGAAGAAGCTTCAAGAAGAGTTTGAAGAAATACTTGAGGGAAAAAAATGCTTTTGGGAACTGCTTTGATTGCAAGTGAGAGAAGTTTCATTGTCAGTTGTATCAAAATGAGACCCATCAATTTATCAAGCTTAAATTATGAAGCCACTTCTATTTTTTTTGAAAGAGGAAGTGTGTGCAATAGGGAAAGTATGCAGCCATGGACTGGGTTAGGATTCTGGTTGGTGCCAGTATCTTGATATGGAAACTTGGGCAATCCCAATACTTGTGTGTCATTTCAGGAGGAACATTTTAGGGAGGAATGCAAGTTTACTGCTGGGACAGAATTTTCAGAAAGCAGCACTGACAGCATCTCTATGTACCAGGAGCAGCACTTGAAATCAAGTGTAGCTTTTAACTGAGAAGGGTAAGTGAAATATGGAGAAGGAGTTTGGATCTTACCAGGCATCCTGAATGATCATCTATGCTCTTAAAACAAAAGGAGGGGAAAGGAACATGACCCTGATTGTTACCAGGTACTGACCCAGATTTAGGCCGTCCAGTGCCATCTGCTGTGGTGGGGCTCCAGCAGCAGGGGGAGGCACTCCCCTGTCCCTGCAGCCAAACTGGAGCCCTGTTACAAGGTTAAAGGACTCGGGTTGTTTATTCTGGACTGACAAGCCTAAGGCAGGATTTGACTTTTAGACAGTGGTCTGTCAATCAGTGCAGGGAAGAGGAAGTGGGTTCCCTTTTCAGGCTGGCTCAGGCTGCCAGGGGGGGACCAGTGCTTCAGCTGGTGGCAGCAAAGCACAGCAAGAGTTGAGCTGCCAGATTTTATTCCCTGGGATGAGTTATCAATACTGCTGGGGGGCTGCAGGAGCACTTGTTCTGCATGGTCTGGGATGTGGGACTTTCTTGGGCAAAGGTTCTTAGTCCAGCATTTCAGCAGCTCCTCAGGAAGTGCAGCCCTTACTACCAGGATGGGAGATCCAGCTTCAGTTGTATCCCTGTGAGACCTGGCAGGGAAAGGACTCACGGAGATGACAGAAGTGAGGAGCAGAAACCAGCACAGCAGGGAAGATCTGCCTGGAGGTGGAAACCTCTGCTGGGCCTTCCCTTGGCATCAAACACTTGTATCTGGGGCCCTCAGCTTGTCCCTCTTACAGAGTCTCACCAAGACAAAGTGGAAAATTTTGGTAAGTGACATCACTTTATTTTGGAAGTTGACAGATTTCAGTGTGAACTGAAGAGACTACAGAGTTAAAAACCGAAGCTGCGACAAGCTGAAAGTAGAAAAATATACTGTATGTAGATACAAAGGCTTGTTGAACTAGTTAACATTATAAAATGTACCAAAAGTTGTTTAAATAAGCACACACAATGTCTTGACATGCATGCACTTCATCATTTGAACTCCAGCTAAGCAGCAATTTCTGATGCAGAAAGCTTCCCATCCCTATGAGTTGGGGAGTCTGAGGAAATAAAATATCTTCCCTGACTTCCCCAGTTCGTGGGAAACAGTTTACCTGAAGCAAGCCCAAACTGCAACAGAGCCTGAAATAAAGTAAGAATATTACATTCTGTGATCAGAAGTGAGGAAGGTGTATGAATTCCTTATGCACAGGACCTGTGATTTGAGGGTGCTGAATGAAATGACACTGATGCCCCACTTGCCCTGTGCTCTCAAAATAACCTGCAGAGAAACACTTTTAGGTTCCTGCCTCTGCTGAGTTTCACAGTGACTGCTGTGAGGGAAACAGGGGCATTGAAGATTTCTTTTGCATGATGTCCATAGTTTTCATCTCACACCTGAAGTGAGACAGTAGCACAGTTGCCAGGCTGACAATAGAAAAAGAAACCCCACGCTACTGTTTCTTTTAAAAAACCCAAACACGTACTGTTTTTGAGTTCTTATTTCTCAAAGCAGTTAAAAGCTGAGGCAGAAGCAGCAGTACTGGGAGGAAGATGGGTAAGAGGAAAGTACATTTTTTTTTTTTTTTTTTTTTGGACCACAAAGACTTTAGACCTTGTTTAAATTTTCAAATTTTCATTCCAGCTTAAGAGACTGCATATAGGTCATCAGTTCTCAACTTAAATAGGCTTCATTCCTGTCTTAAACCAGTTTTGTCTTCAAACTTTGAAGCTAAATTAAGTTTAGCTTAAAATCAGCTGTGTTCTTTCCTAGAAAGCCTAACTGAGTTTTGGCAGTGCAAGTACCATATTGATAATGTAATCATTAAACAATGAGTTTCTGACTTGAAGTTCAGTTAGAGCAAAAATGAATTGGGTATAGCTGAGACAGGTTAGGTACTTTTAAAAAAAATAACTCTACCATCCAAGTTTAAAAACAGCAGCAGCTAAATGCCACCTGTGTGAATTCATTAATCCAGCTGGCAGATTATTATAAATTGTACCAATCTGTTGTATGCAGATGTTGACATCAGGCTTTAAAAGTCATCTAAGAAAGTTCTTTAAAGACACTGG
This sequence comes from Oxylabes madagascariensis, assembly GCA_013400675.1. NCBI lineage: Eukaryota > Metazoa > Chordata > Aves > Passeriformes > Timaliidae > Oxylabes > Oxylabes madagascariensis. Next base: position 52,016 of record VYZR01058254.1, read on the forward strand.
TACAGTGTATTGCACTTGCAGAACAGTTACCTCCTGCAAGAGTCCACTCGTAGTGAGTTAAAGTGCCCATTTTCTCAACAGGAATAGGAATGTCACCTTGTCCACCAGATTCTGATTGCCGCAGAACACACTGAATTTTCTTTTCTTGCATAATTTTGTGCTTGTGTATTACTGGAAGGCTATACCCTGATTGAAGGAAAAAATTCAAGAGCATGAAGGCTTCCATCTCCTTATCCACTCTTCCTACAAAAAATAAGCACCACCCCATACCCGTAGATACAAACAGCCTCAGGCTCTCTTCAAACTGTGCAAATTAAATATTCAGGAAGAGTCTCCATCAGCAGAAATCTGGCTTCCATTCTGCTCGATGCCACTCTTCAAAGGTTGGAGTCAGCCGGTGCAGCAGACCCATCTTTCACTTGGCATGCAAGGACAGCATCGTGAATACTGTGAAACAGCAACTCTCTCGTTACTCTTCCATCAAAAAAATTCAGTCTTGTCAGCTCATTCATAACAGGGCCTACAAAACAAAACCCAAACATTAAAGTACAAAGATGGAAGACAGTGGCATCCCAGGAACACAATCTCTCCCATAAAGCTCACAAAAAAAAAAAAAAAAATCTCAACTCACCACTACAGCTGGCAATGCAGACACAGATACCAACTTCTTTGTATTCTTTTATAATCTACAACAGAGTTAAGCTGAAGTTAAATGCAGATAATACATCATCATACACATCACAGTTCTGGAAGCCAAATACTGTGAAAGCCGCAGAGTACACATTCCCCAGTATTCAGCTAAAACTCAGAGAATTAAACCAGTGATCAGGTGAGATATTGGATTGTATTTGAGCAAGAAGTTATGTCCCATGCTGACAGGTTCCTATTAGGTATCTGAAAAGTTTTCTGTGGGTTTTTCTGTGGAAAAAAATCCTACTTACTGATTTTAGTGTTTTTGCTCCAACTGAATCCACAAAGTTCACTGGGGTGAAATCCAGAATTAAAGAGTGAATATTCGTTTTGGTCTCCACAAAATGTTCATGCTCATCATGAGACATGTCTGGTACACTAGAATCTGCAAATTTTCCATTCACAGGTAAGTCCTCACTTGCTATCTCATGTTTAACACTTGCTTCTACGTCATTAGTCTGGGAGAGAAGATGAATAAAGCTTAAAGTCAGTCAATGCTTTTTCAATGTAAATCCCTTTGCTCTCCTCACTCACATGTTCTTTAAAAGAGACAAGCTCCTGGTCTCTACAGAAACTGGCTTGACATGCACACACGCTTCCATGTCTTGTGTATATCAAGGTTTGTTCTCTTATGTCCAGCCTTTTTACAGTCACACACAAGCAGCTTAAAGCTGTTACCTCAGGACTGAATTACCCATTTCCTTCAAACACTGACACCTGTTCATCTTTACTGACACATTTTTACTCCATTTCCTTGTCTTATCGCTAGCTGACTCCATCAAGACCTATACATTCAAAATAAAGAATAGCAATTGGGCTCTCAAGTTAGGCTTTTTTAGGTTTCCTATGGTAAAATCACACACCATCTCCCACCATGGCAGTGAGTTTAAACATGCATGAAAGTACAAGCATGTCCCAAATAAACCTTCTCAGTGTGTCTTGGCCATGCCAGGATTAGCAGAGGGGATGGCACCTTCTTGTTACAGGGGCTGCTAATTAGAATTAATTTTATTATATCTCATTTCTGCATTATTATTCCAAGTGTGTGGGGACGGGCAGAGGCAGGGTGCCCTTGATTTCTGCCAACCCCACTGGTGAGACAGCATGAGAGTGTGGAGAGTTTCTGTGCCAGTCTGTGCTACCTGAATGCAATCAAGGTCCAACACAATTATCCAATATAGCAGTGAGCCTCTGATCCTTACACTGTTCCTTCAGCCACCTGTCCCCACTGCACAGCACTTGCTCCCTAAGCAGCACACCTTGTATAAAACACAAGAGTGGTAACATCTGAAAGCAGCCTGTAAGCTGATAAAGCAGAGGTAAATATTTACCTTAGAGCTCACGAGCTTCAGCACAGCTTTCGTTCTGTATTTATTTGCTGCCTTTATCTCGCTGGCATGGCGCTTCTGGGCTTTTCTCCTGGCTGCTAATAAGGCACCAGGGTCCACTCCAGTCTGTCAGGAGGAGAAAGTACGATCAGAGGAGATTCAGCCTGTTAGGATGGCATTGGTGCATCAATTTGCACTGAATTAATCACTGCCATAAATTTAAACAAGAAGCCTTCATTTTCCAGCTTCCCTTAGTGGGGGTGAGAACAGTGTAAAGAAGGAATCATTTTGGCAAGCACTGTGGTAATAAGAAGAGGGAAAGATGCAACTCATTCTTTTCTTGAAATCAGAGAGTGTCGGGTTTCAACCAAATGCTGATTGGAGTGCAGAGAGCAAAGGCGAAAGAAGTGCATTTGGGCAAGAATCACTAATATCTCTTGCTTTGTGAGGGCAAATACCACCCACCTGTTCTGTACAAGACTCGTCATGGGAGCTACAGGAAAATGTTTCAGAAGTTAGTTCAGGCACAGTTGTCACTGGGTCGGTTGTGCTGCTGCCACTGGCACCCAGTGAAAGCACAGGGGCCACAGGCAGCGGGGCACACCCTGTGTGCAGGTCACCTGCTGCCCAGGAGAGGCACTAACTGCCCACAGTATTCCACGGTCTTACACTCCAGTAAAGTTAGCTACCCAACAAGGCAACTTTTGTTCCCACTGTTTTCAGCTCAGCAGCTAGTTCCCTGCTGAAAAAAAAAGGTTTGACCGTTTGTGCTCTGCACCCACCACTTTCCATTCACAAGCAGTCAGAATGAAGCTACACTCTCTGTTTATTCCCTCCCACCACATTGTTGCTTCCTAAGAGAATTTGTAGCTGGCTGGAGGGTGACCTTCTCATATTTTACTAATCACCAGAGGCTGTAGGCTGAGAAACACTGTGCTAAGGGCTACACTAAAGGAGCTGAAAGATGAGCATGTTTCAGAAGCCAGTTTGAATTTTCAGGACACAGACATTAAAGAATTTACTTTACTCACCTTTTTCTTCAGTGCTCTTGCATATGACTCACTATTAGCAAAATAAAGAGATGTATTAGCTTGAAATATTTTGATTCCAGGATATTCTTTAACCTAAGGAAAATATTGGATGTGCACAATTAAACAGAATAAAAGCTTCTGTGTGATCACAAGACACATGAACATGCAGCAGTGCAACAGTCAACCCTGGATGCTCTCAGCACGTGCCAGATAAAGAAGGTTGGCACTGTTGTGAGCAAAGGCAACCAGATCAGAACCTCCCCGTTTCCTAGTGCAATACTGCACACTATCAATGCCCGGTAACATTTCTCCTTCTATATTACACCAAAATGTACAGCCATAAAAAAAATTAAATATTTGCAGTTCTCTGATGTTGCTATTTGCAGCTGGTACTACCATGAGGAAATCATGCGCTCCTAGAAGCGCTTCCTTTTAGTCTCCCTTTCTACAGGCGTAATAACTTATTTCCCCTTTCTCTCTTTTTCTTTTTTGACTCCTCAGGTACCAAAAAAACACAATTTTTCAAATCTTTGGGTTTATCCAGACCTTCAGACAGGTCTTGATATTCACTTCTCTCCCCTACTTTAAATGCAGTCCTCTCTAAACAGGCTGAACTGTGACATTTTGCATGCAAATGACCTGGCCAGCAGCAGAGACCCAGCCTGACATATACTGCCAACCCCACCTTTACTCAGGAGGAAATGCTGACTGCATTCAGTGTGACAAAAATGGAGTCTCTTCTCCTTTGCACACAGATACAATGTGTGCACTCATAGTCCTGCTTTGCATCATATTTAAAGCAGAACTGCCTTATCTTTTTCCACAGGTTTTTACAGACTGGTTCCTCAGTAAAGGAGGATGTAACTGCATAGCAGCATCTCTGAGAACATAGCAGAGAGTGCAGAAAATTGTAGCTGCTGTTTGGGAATAAATCCTGCACATTTTTATCCACTGCACTGACAAAATGTAATGCTTTCATCAACTTCTGGTTGAACAAAATGGCATTTATGAGAAGCTAAGTGCATGGTGAGCAATTGTGCCCTTAATCACATATATTTAATGAGCAGGGGATGGGTGGGATGCTCTTTTGAACAGTTCATGCAATTCTGAAGAACAAACAAGTTTGGATCCTGGGTTCCATGGATTCCATGCACTACTTCCACACAAACAAAGAAGGTGGTCTGGCATGCACTTGTGTACATGGCAGGGTTAGCAGTGGTACTCCTAAACACTTGGACAGTGGAACTAGTATAAAATTACTTTTGATCACAGCCTGGTGAAATGTATGTGCAGTACAAAGAGCTTGCATGTTGAACAAAGCAACTTTTACTACTAAACCCAAATTTATTTCTTTCCTTTCAACACAGGTGGATGCTCAGCAGCCAGCACTGCATGTGCAGTGTGGTAGGGCAAAGCAGCGAATTGCCACAGCTGTCTTTGCTCCACTGAATGAAACCACTCCATTCAGAACATGTTCCTACCTCTTCGTACTCTTCCACATCACAGTAGATGTCAGTGTTAGGAATCTGACCAAGGATTCTGTATTCAGGCCTAGAGAGAAAGGAAGCAAGTATTTCTGTATTATCACTTATAAAGTGGAAAAGTCAGTGTTTAACACAGACTGAAACTTACTTTAAATTAGCATTCTGCAGGGCCTATCTGGTACAGGATTATCTAAACATGGTTCAATGCAGTGAGCAGTTTATGGCAGAACATAATTAAAAGAAAGTTTGTTTCTGTCAGTGCAAAAACTATTTATAAGCTTAGCACTGAAATGTTGTCATT
>VYZR01058271.1:12644-38841 GCA_013400675.1 Oxylabes madagascariensis
GTGTTGGTTCTTTCAGAAAGGGCAGTGGAATTCAGTGAGCATGTGTTCATTCACAGTAGGTGCTTGCATGGATTCTTAACTAAAGATTTTCAATGCCGTCACAATATTGAGAGTTCGTCACTATGTCATGGTACAATGACGCCTATTCTTCTCTCCATTGCATTGTTGGTATTTTTTTGTTTTTTGTTTCTTGTTTATTTTCAAGATCTTCTGTAGGGTTCATTAATAAGCAGCATGTATAAAGGGCTTGTCAAGCTTAAGGTTTATCAGATTTAAAATGAATGAAAGCAGAAGCAGATATCTGTGAGGAAATGTGAGACTGTTAAAATACAAGTATTCTTGAATGAGCTATAAGATCTTCAAAAATTCATCTGGAAATAAAAACCTCAGTGTTACACATTGCTTAAAAAAGGCAAAATTGCCTGGAGATTTGGCCAAAAAGGTACCTAATTTATCTTTTCCTATTCTGCTGTTCAAACATGATGAAACAAAGGACTTTCTCTGGAGTATAGAAGTGTTGGTGAAAGAAGGATCTTCTTGAATCTGTTCAATACCTTCTAGAGATGACCAAAGAAGAGTTAGATGTCTAGAAGACAGACATGCAAGAAATAAACAAGTTTTTAAACATATTAGTGGGAAAAGACTGTTTTCTGGAAATTCATGTTACTACTGAGTTTAAGTGGAATAAAATTATTATTCCAAAGTGTTTTATTTTAAAGATAGAAGTAGCTCTTCTGGAAATTCCTATACCTTCTGTGACTCTTCCTGCCAATACCATAGTCTGTTTTAGGAAAGACAATACTGATGTTTTTGAAAATTTTCATCCTAGTTTTCTAGCTATGAAAAAGAATAAGAACTTTTGTTTTTTCTAAACAAAACAAAACAACCAAACCCAACCATGAAGACATGACTCATGCTGATTAAACTTTTTTTTTTTCCAAAGAGGAATTATGATGTAATTTAGATTGGTTTTGATTGTAATGTGTTGCTGCAAAATAACTGCAATCCTAAATGACACTTGGGACTCCTGTGATTAAGTTTTTTGAGTGCATTTCTGAGTGGGTTATTCTTATTAAAAAAAAAAAAAAAANTGGTTTTTTTTATAAAAAAAAAAAAAAAAAAAAAAAAAAAGGAAAGAAAAAAAGAAAAAAGGTGGTTTTAATTTTCTGTTGCTCCTTCACATATTTCTAAAGGGATTTTTCTAAATGGATTTCCTTACAGAACTAGAATATAAAAGTTAGAGGTCTGTTTATTGCTTATGTACATTACTTCTGGTAAGGATTAAATGGAAATAACTTGAGTGGAAATCAAAGCATGACAGATAAGTCCTGGAAATAAAAGTAATTTAAGAGGATTTGTATATTTTCTAGAGTTCGTGTTCATTTTTGCAATTTTCTAAGCTAAATGCAGAGTTAAAAATTACATTTTTATAATAATAATTTTCATTTGAAGGGCAATAATAAAAAAGCAGCTAATTTAATATCCCACTCAATAGCCAGTATTGGATTTTTACAGGCGTAGTAAAGTAACGGTACAATGCAAAGAAAACCCAAACTGATTGGAATCTTTGTCATAAGGGAGCTTCTCTGAATCTTGGTGGTATGTGAGAACTTATAGAGAAAATGCTTGGAATTTTTAGCATGTGCAAATATTTTTAAAATCTAGCTGAATTCTTATGTTCAGTTGTGTTAAAGAAGCAACCACATTTTTAACTGTTTCAGTTTTGTGTTTATAAATTGGTTTCAATGAATATACTTTTATTTTTGTTGTGGTGGAAGATAAATCCGAATGCTTAAATAGATTGTGGGAACATTTATATAGGATAGATGGTACGTCCTCTGTGACATAGGTTTGTCTTATAGATACTGCTTACAAAAAATTCTGGGTCAGTGCTTTATTTTTTCATATGAGTGATGCAATTTAATATTGGGTAATCATCCAACTAAATTTTGTTTCCTTCATTAACTTTGTAAAATATTGTAGGAAACTTTTGCTTCTAGAGCACAAGCTTAGGAAACATGATAGTATAGCACAAAGAAATTGTGTTAAATAATGCAGCCTAATGATCTTAAAAGATTATAACTTGCCCTTACTTTCAGCCACAGTAGAGTTATTTTATTAGTCTCATAAGTATTATTATTGTTGTTGTTGGGATTTTCATTTATAAGTCTTCATGTTTTCTAAAAAATGTTTCTGGAAAAATGTTTGGGTCTTCATTGTCTTTGAATTTCTGTTCTTATCCAAGGGAATTTGTGATTGAATCTTAGTTCTTTCAGGAGTTAAATTGGAAAATTTCACTTGAAAGGTGCTTACCCTTGCGGTGTATAATTTGTGAGAATAAGTGTAGTTCATATAAATTTCTATTTAATATGATTTAGCTGATCAGTAGTCTTCAAAACCTGTTTCACATAAAAAATAATCTGAGAAGTAAGGAAAAAACCCCATGCAGGTATTAATATTGAAGTATATGGAGAATTTGTTTTTCAAGTTTAGCTTGAGTTTCCCCCAGTCAACAGAGGTCAGTTCAATCAACTGAGAGAAAAGACTTATGGGAATACCAAGGTGCAGAGAGTAAGTCACATTTGTACTTTGGTTTAGATACATTGTCATAAAAGCAAAAAAAAATAATCCATTTCTTTCTGTGCTCTGGTATGCTTTCCCTAGACTATAGAATTATAGATAGTTAGTAATTTGAAAAGAAAGTATTTCCTGAGTGGAATTGCAATCATACAACCACTGCATTGCTAAGTGAAGAGCCAGTTATTTCTGTCAACAAAAATAGTTCCTGACTTCTGATCAATCAAGTACCAGTGTTATGCCAAAGGAGGAAGGGGCATAGGGCAGCTTCTAGAAACACTACTGCTCTTTTATAGGTAAAAGAAGACTTAACACAGCATTAAGTTCTACTGATTTTGTCCCCTTAGTGGACTTACATAGCCCAACCTGTCCTGGTTCAAGGTGGCTGACTGTGTCCCAAGTACTGTTCCTTTGGAAGGTCTCAGGAGCAAAGCCTCCTGGCCAGCCTGTTGGTCATACAGATGCTGACTATAGAAACCTCTCTAGAATGAATTCACAGAAACTGCAGAGCTGTCAGGAGAGCAGTGTTCACCTTTCCAGAGTCCTATCTCAGCTGCCTTTCTTCTTCCTTCTCAAGCTGGGACCAATTGGAACCTGCTCACCAGTTCCTTAGTCTACTGTCTTTGCAGGCAAACTGTTTGCTCCAGACATTCTCCTCTGTTGCATCTCGGGGCAACAGAGTTCATCATGTCCAGGGATCTTACAGGCACCGGCAGGGAAACAGACGGACAAGTCTCTTTGTTAAGCTCAAGAATCCATTTTTATTTCCAACCCCCCCGTCCCCGTCCCCGTCCCCGTCCCCGGGTCGGGGAGGGAGATGAAGGCAAGCGAGAGAGAGAGAGACAGAGGCAGGGTTGTGATGTTTTACCGGGTGTGTAGGGGCGGAGTTCCAGGGCCTGGGTGGAGGGAGGGGTTAACAAAGGTAAGATCGATTTCCAGCGACCCAGAACGGGAACACCCACACTCCTCCATGTTGTGATTGGGAGTCAGCAGCCTTTTCCAATCACTTTATCTCAATATGAATTTTGATGTCATAATCACCCTTCCCAAGTCTGAGATAGAAGGGCTTTTTTTGGTTTGGTGTTTTTGTTTGTTTGTTTGGGTATTTTTTTTTGTTTTGTTTTGGTTTGGTTTTTTTTTTTTTTTTCTGTAAAAGATTATTCTGACATAATTGCCATTCTGAAAAATACAAAAATATTTTTGAAAATGCAATGGTGTATTTTCCTCTAGTGCATGAGGGAGATTTTCAAAATAAGTTTTAAATCAACCATCAGTTTATTGCTGCTCTAAGGAAAAAGGTGTTTGTGTTTTCACTCAACAGCAGTTCCTCGATATGACGTTTGGAGCTGGAGGTCACACAACAGCTCTTTTAGAGAAAGCCAGTGACATCACCGTGTATGCACTAGACAGAGATCCCACAGCCTATAAAATAGCTCAGAAGCTTTCAGAAGCCTACCCGTAAGTTGTCTCCTCCTGTCTTATATATGGTTGAGATAAGGTTGATGCTTTGGTATTGTATATGTAATTTAATATATTTTTATAGTTTTTAATATCTTATTGTAGAATAGCATTCTATGCTGTATGGACCCTGTTGAATAGGAGATCCAGTTCAATTTGTTTATGAGTATTTCCATGCAGCTTCTTCTTAGGCTTTTGGAGTTAAATGTGTGTTTTGTAGTTTTAATTTTAAGCATGCATCAAGTAGCTAATTTTATACTTCAAAATAGATTTAAAAATGATTCATGTGTTCTGCTTGGCTTGAGATGATTCTGATTGCAAAGTAGTACAAAAACATATCTTTGTGGTACATATTTCACAAAAATGATGGAATAATATGTTTTAAAATAATCAGATCATTTAAATATGGATTATGAATATTTTAATTTTAAAACCCCCAGAATGATTGTAATTCAGTATTAGGTTTGGTAAGTATTTTGCCACTGGCTTCAGAAACTACCGAACAATTTAATAAACTACAATTTCTGTGTATAGCTTATGCTTCAATTTTCTTTTTAAATAAGAGTGCTGAATTTGCTAAATGAACAATCGCTAAGTGCAAACTTTTACATCTTTTTTAGTGATGCAAAGTTCTTGTTCCTTTATTTAATTCAAGAAAGAACCCAGTCAGAACATCAGTGCATTTGTGCAAGTGTGCAATATATAGAGTCGAATATGAGCTTTTCATAAGGTCAAATTTTCAGATCTGACCAAGAAGTAAAAATTTGTAGATACAAAATTAAATAATATGAAGTAATCAAGACTTAAGAAATTTAGGTAGGGTAGTAAGGAGAGAATATTCACTGTCAGGTTGAAAACATTATTTCAAAAGAGCTTTAACATGAAGAAGAGCAAGTATTTCCAGTAAGAAGAAATCTGGAAGAGGCGGATAAAAACCACCTGGTTGTTTAGTCATGTTTTCCCACATAAAAAGAAGTTCTGAGGCAGCAGTAATATTTAAGCAATGCAAAAAGTGTTCCTCAACTTTTCTAAGATAAAAGGCTAAACTGTGCATCCCTTTCTTCAAGCATGTTTGGCAGAGACCCAGTGGAAGAAATGCAAGCATGTGTCAAGACAGCATAGCAAAGTTTCTAGCCATCCTACTCTGTAAATCCACTTACATATATTTATCTAAATTTTCAGTTCTTCTTGGGCTGAAGTGACATGCAATGTATACTTACAAATTTGTGGAATTCCTCTCTCCACTGTTACTTCTCCAGAGAATGCTCTTTTTGACAGAATGCTTTGGAGAAGATTGTCGAGGAAAGTCCATTTTCTTTTAAACTAAGCCTGCAAACATGTTCTGCCAAATGTCATTGGAGTTGTAAAGTCTTCTGTTCTTTGTGTCATAGAAAAAAACCAGTCTTTTTGAAACATTCACACAATGTAAAACAACAATGAACAGTCCTCTGACTCAGTATAAGTTTATCTGAAAGTATCCTATGCAAACCTGGATGTGAAAAGTTTATTTATGAGATATATTATCAGATAGATGAAAAGATTTTACGAGTGTTTGGTGCTCTTCTGCCAATAATTGACATCGGTAATTTTCTGCTTGCTTGGAAAAGATGAACTTTGTATAGCAGTTGATGTAACTTATTATGGTTTAATTGACAAAGGAGGTTGCCTAGTTCTTATTTTTGATTGTGGTGTCTACCTTTATGGATGCAAGTTATCCTTAGAATGAAGTGGATTCTTAAGTAATATAGTGTTGTTGGTGAAAAATCTTAATCATTGAAAGATGACTGCATGTCACCTGAATATGTATTGTAGGATACAGAACCCTATTCATATTTGCTCTGGTGTTTTCCCTCATTTTCTGTCTTTCCTATTAGAAAGAACAGGTGAGTCCTTTTTCATAAGGTAAATGTTATCTTTTCTTATAATAGTTTCTGTTAAAATATATGGCAAAAGAATGTTCTATATGTGCTAATTATTAATCTGCTTTCCCTGGGAAGTCAGTTGCATAAACCGTTGTCAAATTAAAATGAGAAAGGAGGTATAATGATGTAATTTATAAACAGGTAAAGCTAGTGTTTGCTTACAAATCAGTTGAGTGTAAGGGATTTACTTCTGAAATATGGAGCTTTTATAAGTGGATTTTTTTCAGTGTTCATTAAAAGATAGTTGGTCTTACATTATGGGATTTTATTGTCTCTTTTCTGCACTGTGTTAGAAAGAAATCTTGTATCAGTTCAATTCAAATCTGTGTGGGCATCAAAAGCTCAGGGAATTCATCCAGTTGACATCTGTATCTGGTCAGGTCTATTCTCAGATTAAATAGTTGCCTGGCTCACCAGGAAGCCACAGAAATAGTTGTACTAGCTTAAAAATGGCAATGGCAGCATGCAGTTGCTGTCCAAGAGAAATGTAGGGCCATTCCTTCTGTAAGAAGCACAGCCTTAGATGTACCTCACTGAATAACTGCAACACAGAAGTATAAACATCCTCCACTTTTTTTCTGTTCTAGGCTTTCTTTCACCTCTCCTGTTTAGCATTGCTATTTAGGGAGAGGTTATTTGACTTGCTGAAGTGGTTCATTTGCTTTGGAGGTGACAGCACAAAGTTGGGGAAGAGGCTGTTGTGTAACCATAACCAGTAAAATCTGATTCCCACTGTCTGAAACTGTAAATGCAATGGGCAAACTGAAAGTCATACTTCAACTGAATTTTCTGTTGCTCTTTTTTTCCTACTTAAACCAGAATACTGTGTGTGTTAATTGTTACTGCTTATTCTGGTTAGATGACAATAATCTTAGTAAAATCATATAGTTCCGATTGTTATTCACTATGTGGCTTTTTTTGTTGATGTAATCTTTTTGGATTTCAGTAAAGTTTTTTATACTGTCTCTCACAGTATCCTGGACAAAATGCCCATTCCACAGCGGGATAAACTCATCATGCAATGGGTGGGCAACAGGTTCACAGGTTGGGCACAAGGAGCTATACTGAATAGGGTGACATCAGGCTGGTGAATGTCAGTAGAGGGGTTGCACGTGGCTCCAGCATCTTGGTAAAGGGCTTGGGTGCAAGACTTGACAGGATACTAAATAAGTTTGCAGATGATGCAAAATTGGAAGGAGCTGCCGATTTCCTAGAAGGCAGAGAGGCCCTGCAGGGAAACCTGGACACATATGAGCGCTGGGCAATCACCAATCATAGGAAGTTTAACAAGGGTAGTGTGAGAGACTAACATGTTAGTGGTGAATGAGTGTAGTGGTTTCACATTTGCCAATTTCTGTTTCCCAGAATTAGTGTAGTGGTTTGAATGCCTACTAGAATTATTTACTCTTTTTCTGCTGTGAGATAGGATTAGGAGCAAAGCAAAGCAGGCTCAAAACTTAAAAGGGAATAAAGACAGATTTATTAACAAAACTACAAGAGAGAAAAAATTAAAAAGAATCAGAATAAAACCTTCAAAACACTTCCCCCCCGCCCCAAGTTTCCTTTCCCTTCTCACGGACAGTGTATAGAGACAAAATTGGCAACTCTAGGTCAGTTTACCACTTATAAAATAGTATTTTATCAGTTCATTTAGAGAGAGGAGTCTCTTTTAGTCTGCCATGGAACTTTCAACAAGAAAGAACAGTCCGCTTGTGGCTTTTAAGTCTCACAAAAACAGCTGCCCGGAGATCTGCATTTGTGAAGTCCCTCCCATATCACAGCCTTCCCATTGCTGCAATATGGTCATGCATACTCATGGGGTATCATTTAAAGATGAACTATTCCAAAAGCAAAGGTTTTTCTTCATCTCTAGGAAGAGATCTTTTCTCTTTCTAGAGGCAGATACTCATTTGAGTCTCATTTCTCTCTCTCTGTGTTCAAGCTTCTCATAAGATCACAGCTACTTCAGTATTTACCTAGTCCATCACAAATGCCTTTGCTTATATCTACAATTTGAACACTGTCATCATCTCCCCAATGCATATTTTTTTCACGATTTAAAGTGGAAAATATTACAGTCTATTACCATAGCTCACAAAAGACTTTCCTAAAATCAAGGCATCTTCTCATCTCTTCCATCTAAGAGTTAACTCTTCCTTTACTGACTTTGATGTCTTCATATTGTCTCTTTACGTGTCCCACTCTAGCTTTTCTCTCACTCAGAGAAAGGTTAGTGCTTTGCAAGTTTCATCTGTGCAAGGAAAGTTAACAGCCTGCAGAAGGCATGATGATTCTTCCAGGAAGTGGCTGAAGGTGGTAAAATCAGGCTGTGCTGGGGCTATGCCAGGATCCCAGGGTCCCGGCCACTCCCAACTCCAGCTGCAGGTCCACTCCGCACGGCTGGGCCTCCCTCCCTTAGTTGGATGACTTGTTAGCTGCGGCCGGAGCTGTGTACGGTGGAGGATTCTTCTGAAAGCTGCGCTGGGGGGAGGAAGGGAAGGGCCTGGCCCCTCGGCAGCGCCTGCCTGGCCCTGCTGGGCCTCTCGGGGCTGTGTGGATGGGGCAGCGTAGCGGCAGGTGTTAGCAGCCATTGGGGCCCGATCTGACTGAGACGGGGCCTGCTCTTCTCCCCTCCCCCTGCCTGGCTGTCATCGGGCCCAGCCCCGACCCAGGGCCTGACGGGCTCCCTGGGAGGGGGCCTGGCCCCAGGCAGGGCCTTGTCGCCCTGATTTTTCAGCCTTTCTGAGGTGTTCTCAGAATTCTAATGTTTTCATAGTTTTAGTTTCTTTCTCTCACACGGATGTTATTATTAGAAGCAATATTTATGTTACATGGAGTTTATTCACATTGCTTCTCTTAGAGGAAGGATCAACTAATGGACAGCTGTTTTGACCAATGGGATGGGAGAGGTGTCAACCTTCTCTTCCAATCCCTGGTCTGTGTAGAATTGCTATTAATATAGAGTCAGATGTTGTCATAAGGAGGAGTTCAAAATTTATGCCTTCACAAAAGTGTCCGTGTGTCTGTCATTGCGTGTCCAACAGCATGAGGGCCTGGCTGGCTGGCCCCCCGTGGCAAGGGGCCAGATGAAAAAACAAAAGGATTTTTCCTAGGAGTTCTCTGATTTTTGACCTGGTTTTCACAGAGGCGTATTGTCTTTCTAGTGGCTACACCAGATGTCAATATTCAAACCCAGTCAATGATTGGTTTTGCTGTAACTTCCTTGAAAAAAAACCACTTCCATGCAAAACCATCAAAATGAGTCAAAACAACTGGCCATTTGTGGAGGCAGCAGGTACTTTGCTGACGATGTTCATAGTAATAGACCAGGTGCAGAGGGCATGAGCACTAGAGGATGACCATGACAAACCCACCTTTGTTCATCAAGAATCTGCGTTGTGATCCAGATAAGGGAAGAGGGCAATAAGAAGCAGATCCTGCGAGGCCGAATAGTGCTTTTTATCATGGCAATGTCCTCCCGTGCAGTTAGCCATTACTTAGACTAATGGACATCAAAATTGCAGCAATCAAGTCTTGTTGCTGGATCCACGAGTGGTGATATTTTTCTCTCTTTTTTTTCTCTTGTACATTTTTAAAGTGTTATTTTTATGCTTTTATATTGTTGTAGCTAATAATAACCAAAATGGCTAAATTCCTCCTTTTGAGTGCAGCCACATTCTTATAAAATACACTATATATATAAAAACTGGTCATGCAATGTCATTTCACTCTAATCTACCCCAAAGGATCACAGAATCACAGAATTAACGAGGTTGGAAAAGACCTTTGAGATCATCAATTCCAACCTGTGACCAAACATCACCTTATTAATTAAACCATGACACCGAGTGCCACATCCAGTCTTTTTTTAAACACCTCCAGGCACGGTGACTCCACCACCTCCCTGGGCAGTCCATTCCAGTGCCATTCACTCTTTCAGTGAAGAATCTTCCTAATGTCCAGCCTAAACTTCCCTTGGCACAGCTTAAGACTTTGTCCTCTCATTCTGCCAGTGGTTGCCTGGGAGAAGAGACCGACCCCCACCTGATACAACCTCCTTTCAGGGAGTTATAGAGAATGATAAGGTCACCCCTGAGCCTCCTTTTCTCCAGGCTAAACAACGGAGTTGCTCTTCACAGGGCTTGTGTTCCAGATCCTTCACCAGCCTTGTTACCTTCCTCTGGATGCACTCAAGCGTCTCAACGTCCTTCCTAAACTGAGGGGCCCAGAACTGCACACAGCACTCAAGGTGTGGCCTCACCAATGCCTGTACAAGGGTATAATGACCTCCCTGGTCCTGCTGGCCACACTATTTCTGATACAGGCCAGGATGCCGTTGGCCTTCTTGGCCACCAGGGCACACTGCTGGCTCATGTCCAGTCGGCTGTCGACCAGTACCCCCAGGTCCCTTTCTGCCTGGCCACTGTCAAGCCACTCTGTCCCCAGCCCTTAGTGCTGCAGGGGTTGTTGTGGCCAAAGTGCAGAACCTGGCACTTNCCAGTCATCTGGGACCTTTCCAGTGAGCTAGGACTGATGATAAATGATGGGAGTGGCTTCACAAGCTCATGTGCCAGCTCTCTCATCACCCTGGGATGGATCCTCTCTGGTCCCATAGGTTTGTGAGCATTTATTAAGAAGAATCTGAATTACCCTCACCTTCAGCGTCGAGTTGAAATGTTTTATTGGTGGATTCTGCGCCTGGGAAAGGGCAACAGTGGAATTATGTACAGAGTGGGGAACAAGAGGGTGGCTGGAGAGCAGCACTGCAGAAAGGGACCTAAGGGCCCTGCTCAGTGGGAAGTTGAAGACTTGTTGAAGGTGGCAAGCTCAAGACCTGTGCACCCCCATGATCATGAAGTCAAGCAAAGGGGGCAGGAGAGCTGCATGGATGAGCAGGGACTAGTAAAATCTCAAACGAAAGAGAGAAATGTACAAAATGTGGAAAAGGGATAGGCCGTATAGGAGGACTATAGGAACATCATTAGGGTATGCATAAATGAGACAAGGAAGGCCAAGGTCCAGCTGGAATTAAATCTGGCAAGTGATATCAAGGACAGCAAGAAGTTTTTTTACAAATACATCAGCAGGAAAATGAAAATTAGGGAAAATGAGAGGCCACTGCTGAATCAGGTGGTTGTAACAAGACACAGAAAGGCAGAAGTACTGAATGTTTTTTGTGCCTTAGTTTTTCGTGCTGAGAATGTCCCTCAAGTGTCCCAAACCTCAGAGGTAAGAGAAAGGCCAGAGAAAGGAAAACTTCCCCTTGGTCATAGAGGATTGGGTTAGAGACAAGTTAGACTAATTTAACACCTATAAATCCATGTGCCCTGATGGAATGCACCCATGGATGCTGAGGGAGCTGGCAGATGTTGTTGCTCTGGCACTTTCCATCATCTTTGAACATGGAGAATGGGAGACATGCCAAGTGACTGGAGGAAGGGCAATGTTACTCCCAGATTCAAAAACGGCAAAAGGGAGAATTTGGGAAACTCTCCGGAAAGGTGATCAGATCATTCTTGAGGCCATCACAAAGCATGCAGAAGAAAAGAAGTTCATCAGGATTAGTAAATATGGATTCACCAAGGGGAAATCATGCTTGAGCAATTTGATAGCCTTTTATGATGGCATGATGGGATGGATCAGTGAGGGAAGAGCAGTGATGTTGTCTGCCTCGACTTCAGTAAGGCTTTTGACACTTTCCCATGACATCCTCGTAGGTAAGCTCAGGAAATATGGGTTAGAAGAATGTACAGTGAGGCAGATCAAGACCTGACTGAAGGGCAGAGCTCAGAGGGTCGCAATCAGTGAAGCAGAATCCATTTGGAGGCCTGCGCTCAGGGGCGTTCCCCAGGGATCAATTCTGGGTCCAGTCAGCCTGTTTATCAATGGCCTGGATGAAGGGATAGAAGGCATCCTAAGCAAGTTAGCTGACAACACAAAACTGGGGGGGAGGGGTGGTTGATATACCTGAAGGCTGTGCTCGCATTCAGTGGGACCTTGATAGGCTGAGAGTTGGGCAGAGAGAAGCCTAATGAGGTTCAACAAGGCCAAGTGTAGGATCCTGCACCTGGGGAGGAATTACTCCAAGCACCAGGAGAGGTTGGGGGTTGACTGCTGGGGAGCAGCTCTGCTGAGAAGGACCTGGGAGTTTTGGTGGATGACAGGTTGACCATGAGCCACCAGGGCATCCTTGCAGTCAGGTGGGCCAGTGATATCCTGGGGTGCATTGGGAAGAGTGTGACCAGCGAGTCAAGGGAGGTGATCCATCCCCCTCTACTCAGCCCTACTGAGACTGCATCTGGAGTGTTGTGTTCAATTCTGGTCTCCGCAGTTCAAGGAAGACAGGGAGCTGCTGGAGAGGATCCAGTGGGTTCATCCATCTGGCCACAAAGGTCGAGAGGGATCTGGAGCATCTGTTATGAGGAAAGACTGTGGGAGCTGGGCCTGTTAAATCTAAGACTGAGAGATGATCTCATCAATGCATATAAATATGCAGGTGTGAAGAGAGTGGTGCCAGATTTTTCAGTGGTGCCCAGTGACCAGGCAAGGAGCAATGGCCATAAACTAAAACACAGAAAGTTTCACCTCAGCATGAGGAAGAACTTCTTTATGTTACGGGTGGCAGAACACTGCAACAGGCTGCCCAGGGAAGTCATGAAGTCTCCCTCTGGAGACATTCAAAGTGTGCATGGACGAGTTCTTGTGACACCTGCTTCAGGTGACCCTGTATTGGCAGGGTAGTTGGACTGAATGATCTCCAGAGGTCCCTCTAACCCTAACAATTTTCTGTGATTCTGTGAAATATGCCCAAAGATACTGTGGCAAAAGGAGATAAATATGGCTAAATTAAGGGATTTTTCTATATTCAGAACTTATAAATGAAATCTCAAGAGATCTTTCAACCCCTAACAATTCCATGATTCTGTGAAATATGCCCAAAGATACTGTGGCAAAAGGAGATAAATATGGCTAAATTAAGGGATTTTTCTATATTCAGAACTTATAAATGAAATCCTCCATGTATTTAACTGAAAGATAGCTGGAGTAGTAAGTCACTGGAAGAGAAAACTGAGGAAAAATATATTTGATGTTTGTGTTTTAAATGTGTCTCTATTTTTTGATAGCGGTTTTGTCAGAACTTAAATCTGAAGAGGGTAGAGTTCCAGCTGCAACTCTCATATTCATTTAGTGTCGCTGTTTATTATTTTTATTTTTTTAAATCTGTAATGTGGCTTTAATAAGGAGAAAATGGGTCAGCGTCTGTTAGATATTCAGTGTGTGGGTGGGAATCCTTTGACGTGCTTTCTGGGGAAGCCACTAACTTGGGAATTGCTGCTGAGAATCCAGGAGAACAGGGTAAAATTCAGTCAGTAGCAATATCTATTACAAGTAAACCCTTTCACGGGAAGAGGCTAGAGAAGTGGCTGAAATCTGTCAATTAACCAATATCATGGAAAATTTCTAAGTATGAGAAACTCATGCAAAGCCAGTGTAGAGGAAAAAAATACGTGCTTTGTAATTCTCTGGGCAGAATAAGAAATTGTGCCCCAAAAATATGGAGAAATAGTATAGAATTCCTCATACAATTAAAATACCATTTTAATAAAGTTTTAAAGTGATTTTGAGGTGTGAGGGTACTTGTGGATTTTGCTTTCAGAGTTACACAAACTTTGCAGAACAAATGTGATAGATCAGCTGTGCATAGAATGCTCTGGGAAAAATAGATTTTTTTTTTTTAATAGATAGCTCTAGAAAAAACAGAGCTTTTTTTTTTCAGTTTTGATAAGCTTTTTTTATGTCCTTATGAATTGTAGCTGAGTATTATACATAGGTGCTTTTCTTGCTATATATTATTTTTATTTAACTTTTAACTGTAGTGCATAAGAAATACAATTAATGTGCAATCAAGGCATATTCATTGTAATGGTGCCTTGACTACATATAAGTATACTTAATTAGTTACCTGTAGGGTTATTTCTTTCTAAAGAATTCTCCATGTATGTCAACATATGTTTGTCTCTCAAATGCAGGCAACAAAGATAAGTGAGCTACCTTAAATATGAAGTGGAAAAATTCAATTGAGAGTAGTAAAAAGACCCTCAAATGCCATTAATATTAAAATATTACTTTATTGACATTTATTTTGTTTCCCAAAAGATTTGAATAGGAAAGCCAAACATATTTCTGTATCAAAACATAAAATTCAAAATTGCCCTGACACAGAAAACACATACAAGACAACTGTCTCTCTTCACTTTGTTGGATATCTTGTCCCTTTAGTGCTTTCTTAAAACCTTGTCAAGGGAAAAGGGTATGCATGTCGTTTATCTGGACTTTAGTAAAGCCTTTGACACTGTTCCCACAGAATTCTCCTGGAGAATTCACTGCTCGTGGCTTGCTCAGGTGTATCCTTGTCTGGATAAAAACTGACTGGATGGCCAGGCTCAGGGAGTGGTGGTGACTTAAGTTCGATTAACAGGTGCCTGATTCCGAGTTGTGTTCCCCAGGGCTCAGTCTTTGGGCCTTTATCATCTTTATAGATGATCTGGACTAGGGGTTTGAGGGCAGTCTCAGCAGACAACACCAAGTTGGGTGGGAGTGTTGATCTGCTGGAGAGTGGGAAGATTCCACAGAGGGATTTAGGACAGAGTGGTTTGCTGGGCCAAGGACAGTTGTATGAAGGTCAACAAAATGAATTACTTGGGTCACAACCACTTGCTGCAGTGCTGCAGGCTGGGGGCAGAGTGGAAAGCTTCCCTGCAGAAAAGAACCTGTGGGTGCTGGTCAACAGCAGCTGAACATGAACCAGTCTGTGCCCAGGTGGCCTAGGAGGCCAATGGCATCCTGGCTCCTATCAGAAATTGTGTAGCCAGCAGGACCAGGAAAGTGATTGCCTGCCCCGTACTCAGCACTGGTAAAGCTGCACCTTAAGATAGTTTTGGGCCCCTTACTACAAGAAAGACATTGAGGTGATGAATCATGTCCAGAGACAGGAATGGAGCTGGGGAGGGATCTAGAGAGAAAGTCCTATGAGGACTGGCTGATGGGGGTGTTCAGCCTGGAAAAAAGGAGACTTGGAGAGGACCTTACTGCTTTCTACAGCTGTCTGAAAGGAGGTTGCAGACAGGTGAGTGCCAATCTTTTTTCCCAGGTAATAACCATAGGACAAGTGGTAAACAGCCTCAAGTTGCACCAGGAGAGGTTTAGATTGGATATTAGGAAAAATTTTGTCATGGAAGGGACTGTCAAACACTGGAGTGGGCTGCCCAAGGAGGTGGTGGACTCATCATGCCTGGAGGGATTTAAAGGCTATGTACATGTTGTACATAGTGACATGGTTTAGTGGTGGATTTGGCAGTGCTGAGCTAATGGTTGGACTTGATCTAGGAGGTTTTATCCAACCTAACTAATTCTGTGATTTGAGTATCGGGCTTCTTTTACATAGCAAAATTACAGAAATTTCACTACAACATTACATCCTTTGAAACTGTAATTAAATAATTTGTATGTGCACTTCTTAATTTTCTTTTCAGTGCAGATGTAATGGATTTTGATTCATTGTATGGGCTGCAAAATTTTTACCTGTAGACTGTAGTCTAGTAAGTTCAAGTTCATAAAGTGTTTCTACCACTTTGTGTTGAGATGACTATGGACCTTTTCCAATATTAGTTGAGTTTACATTTCATATACTGATTGCATAATAGACAAGTCCTCATTTGCCCTTAAAAGAACCTAAAGAGTACAGTTGCCTGTCTCAAACACTGTCAAAGCCACAGAAGGAATTTGCCATAAGAAAAGCCACCACAGCAGGAACTTGAGATGAGCATGGAAGGAAGGAATGTGTGACAGGAAGGCGTTAACTCCAGGCCTGGTGCAGATGAGATCTGGTTAGCACATCTTGGTTAACACATCCAGACAACAATTCCCACTGTGGCAAACAGGGAGAGGAAGCAACTGCTCATACACATATCACCAGTCAACCAAGGTCACCCCAAGTTATGGGACAGATGGGATCTGTGGCCACCAGTGACCACCAAAGCACCCCTAGAACCTCCAGTCATTTCTGTGGGGTTCCATCAGAGGACTGTGCATGATCCTCTGAGGGGAGGTGCTTGGGCATTCTCACCTGAACCTGAACACATATTAACCTCAACTCTTTGTTTCATGGGCTTGCCCCACTGTGACAGATAAAGACAATGACCATCACTTCAACCTCCAGACATCTGAATTGCAAAAATTAAGTGTTGTAGCTGGATCTGTGGGTGGTGTTATCTTTCTTCTCCACCATCTAAATCCTTCCTTCCTTCCTTCCTTCCTTCCTTCCTTCCTTCCTTCCTTCCTTCCTTCCTTCCTTCCTCCCTCCCTTCCTTCCTCCCTCCCTCCATCCTATACCTCCTTTCCATTGCAGCCTACACACACACACACACGCACACGCACATGTATATATATAAATATATATATAAACAGTTATTCACAGTTATTCAGTGTAATTTTCCTCTCATCCACCCCAGGATTTTAACCTAAGTTAGAACTACCTAAGGTTTTAACAAGAACCTTAATTACCCCATCTCAGTGGTGGGCTGTAACCGCACTGTTTATATCTAGAAGTAGTAAAGTGTCTTTCAAGACACTGTGCTGGAATACTGCCTTTATGTACATGATGGTGTTAGTTTCAAGGCATGTGGTTATGCTGACATTCCCAGTAAAGCTTTTCTATTGCCATAGATACATTTGGACAATGATTAAATACTAATTAGTTCTTCAAGATTCATTGTATTTACAAGAGTCTATTAATCTTTTTAATGGTATATATATATTGACAAAATTATCTGATAGTTATATTATTAAAATAGTTTAGAATTCCATG
This sequence comes from Oxylabes madagascariensis, assembly GCA_013400675.1. NCBI lineage: Eukaryota > Metazoa > Chordata > Aves > Passeriformes > Timaliidae > Oxylabes > Oxylabes madagascariensis. Next base: position 29,469 of record VYZR01058271.1, read on the forward strand.
TCATAAAACTGGGGCTTTGTTTTCATACGTGATATGCCATAGGTCAGTGCTAGATTTAATATAATTTACAGTCAAATGAGTCAGGACATCCCTTTTACAAGTAACTGGTTTAGGAAAACAAAGTGATGTAATTTTGATCTGAGTGCTCGTGAATAAGCTGCCTAATCATGTATTCTAGTAGAAAAATCTAAGAAGAGATATGTTTTATATTAAGTGAAAATAGGAGTTTTGTGGATAACTGATGTTTATCAGTTTTGAATTTAGTTTTGGTTTAGGCAGTTTCTCTTACAGTACATCCTGGTTCTAGCTAGGATGGTTAACTTTTGCAGTAGCCAGGAGGGGCATGGCCAGGACCTGGATGTTATTCTATACCACCCCACATCATGTGCAGGGGGTGAGGGGGAAGGGGTCTTCTCCAGTTGTGCTGGGTGTGGATGGGTAGTTGGGATAGCATTGAGTTCCACGTGGTGAGCACTTGTGTGTGAATCGTTCCCCTCTCTTGTATGCTCTGTTACTAATATTGCTGCCATTACTGCTTGTTTTCTTATTTCATTTGCTCTGTCCAGTAAATTGTTTTTACCTCAACCTCTGATCTTTATCTTTTGTGCCTCCAGTTCTCCTTTTCATCCCAATGCAGGGAGAGCAGGTGGCAGAACGGGAAGTAAGCAAGCGGTGTGTGGTTTGGAACACTAAATGGGGGAGTACCATTCCCAAACTGTGACACAATATCAAAAACATTCCCATAGGAAGAGATCCTAGGATGTCGACTAGTTTAGCCTCATGCTTCACACATATCAGGTAGTCAGTGTGATCCATCTACTCATGTATCTGAATTATATTAGATAACTTCAGACATCGTTAGACAATGGAAGTATAGGTTAAGCAGTTTAATTCCTTTCTAGCTGGAGAAGCTATACCTTTTAGACCGCAGATGTAGATCAAGAAACAAACACTCACTAGGATGTTGGTTTTCTTCCATCACATTTTTTCATCAGTGTTTCTAGAAATACTCTAAAATGCTAACTCCTTACTGAATGAGAGGACCATCATTTAAGTTGATAGAGAGGAATAAGAAACTTCTGAAATAATTTCAAACAAATGCAAACCCCTCTATGTTTTGGTTAAGGAGATGGAGCTGAATGTGAGTGATTTGAATTCCTTTTTAATACAAATTTCCAGATCCTTAATTTATTTTTAAGGACCTGTTAGCTCAACTTCACGGAATGCAATATCAAATGTTACTTTAATCAGTAGTAGTTTCAGACATGTTCATTATATTCTTATTCTTTTTTTAAATTCATCTATATCAGTGCGGTATAAAAGTGGTCAGAATATCTTTAAAGTTTACTGCTTTAGCTTTTAATCGAAGAGTATTTCTAAGAACAGTTCTTTGAAGCCTAATTTGGGTTGTAGATTCTTTTTCTAAAAGGAAAAAATGTCTTCAATACCCATCAAGTAAATAATTATCATGCTGAAATAATCTCTGAACTTTTTTGATCTGTAAAGGAGACATCAGCTTTTTCTTTCAGCCAATTTTCCTTCTTCTTGGCTGTAAGGGTTTAAGTTCAGAACTGGGCAGAAATACCAAATTATGTAGTGGTTACATGTTTGCTGAATTCTGTTTGCTAAATTTAGTGTAGTGGTCTAAATATTTTTCCACCATGGAAGAGAATTAGGAGAAAGGCAGAACAGGCTTAACTTTAAGAAAAAAACAGTTAGATTTATTAACACGCACCAAAAGGAAGAATAAAATGAGAATAAAAAAAATGAAACCTTTCAAAGCACTCCCCTCCCCCTCTACTAACAGTTCACTTTCCCACGAGCAATGTACAGAGACAGAACTCTGAACTCCAGGTCAGTACCACTTATAAAATAGTCTTTCATTCAGTCTTTGAGAGAGAAAAGTTTCTCCTGATTTGTTCTGGTAACTTTCCACAAGAGACACAGTCTGTTTGTGGCTTCCAGCTCCCACAAAAGCAGCCCACCCGGGACTTCTGCAATTGTGGACCTCCCAATAACGTAGCCTTTGCCATGACTACATATGGGCCGTGGACTCACTCTGGGGTTTCACCTTTTACAGATGCACAGCTCCACAAGCAAAGGATTTCTCATCCTAAAGAAACAAGCTATCTTCTGACTTCTTCACTGGTGCCGAAGGCTTCTTCTCATCTCACTCTGTTCAAACATCTCATAGGATCACCAGGTTACAATTTCTATTTCAATATTCATTCAGTAAATCACAGATACCCTTGCTTAAATCCACAAAACCATCTCCCCAATTCATACTGTCCACGATTTAAAGGAATACTCTAGCATATTCATATTACAGTCTGTTACCATAAATCAAAGGAGATTTTCAGCCTACAACTAAGGCAGCTTGTCATCTCTTCCACTTAAGAAGTCACTCTTCCTTTACTGACCTTGATATCTTTATATTGTCTCTTTACATATCTCCAATTTGGCCTTTCCTCTCTCTTTGAGAAGAGTTAGAGTTTTTAAAAAGTCTCAGTCTGTGGCAGGAAAGAGTTAACATTTCTTGCCCAGGCCTGCAGATGGCCACGTGATCACTGCTGGGCAGCAGCTGTGAAAATCTCAGAGCCATGCCGGTGGAGAAAAGCTCAGAAAGCAGCAGCCAGGATCGCAGTAGTTAGGTAGATTGATGGATGCCTTCCCCCTCCACCCCCCGCTAGGTCTCATCTGGGGTGGCTCAAACTCAAGAGACGCTCCCAGAGGCGCGGGAAAGGGAGAAGGGGACATCTCCCCCTGGCCCGGCTGGAGAGCGAGCAGCTGCCAGGGCGAGTTTAACACTAGCTAGATGTTAATAGTTGGGGATTTTCTTTTCTTCCCTTCCTCGCTGCCAGCGGCTAGCGGGCGCAGCCATGGCCTGGCCCCCGCCGCCACGGCCCCAGCATGCGGCCAGCCCTGCTGAGTTAGAACTTCCCTGCTCCCCTGCTGACAGCTGGGGAGAAAAGGGGCTCAGCCGGCTGGGCCGCTCTCCATGCTAGAGGCTCGTGGAGATCCATTCAGCGTCCCAGCCCAGCCCAGACACCCAAGGGGGCGGCGGGGCCTAAGCTGAGCCCCACGATGTTACCTGGTGGGCCCACCGGAAGATGAGGGGGGCCTCTCGCAGTCTCAGCTTTATATGGGTATTACCAAAAATCGCATCTGTTTTCTCAGTGGTTAAACCCCATGCCAATAGCCAAGAACAGGTCTCTGATAGGTCCCTCCCCTCCCCAAAGAAAAGCTAATAAAATAAATATTTCCAAAATAATTCCGAGGTCCTGACAGGGCCATATTCCTCTAACTAAAAACCAAACTGTGTTAACCCATAACATTGGTTTTGATGAGAAACTTTCTTATAGGTGATTAGATGACTTAAGGACTTTTATATTGCTTTTGTTACCATGTCTTTACTAAAATACATGTAAAAGATTGTAGAACTTAAATTCTAATTATTAATATTTTAGAATGTATGTTTCAAAAGTATTTAGAAGTATCTTTTATAAACAGTTAAAACATTTTTTTTTGCAGATGAACAGTTGAGTTCTGGGTATATTTGCATTACAGTAACAAGAGTTCACAGTTTGATTTTTATAAAAATAATCATTGTTTCAAGTACTGCTTTCGTATTTTCTAAAATTTAGTTTCTCATAATAGCAAAACTCCTTCTGATGAGAAGGAGGAGGGGAAGATAATAATTTCTAATCAGAAGGTTTTTGTACCTGGTAGCTGGTTCTCTACAGATCTTTTTGTCATGATAAGAAAATAGTATTTTCATGTTCCTTAGCAAGTTTGCACCAGCCTGTATATTGAGCTTATTTTTGTTCACATTTACAATAGGAGGCATTAAGGCACTCTGTACAAATCAAGAGGACATAAACTGTATTAAAATACTCCTTCTTGTATCAAAAAATACAGACGAAAGTTTATTTCATCAGTAGATAGATGATAATTGTTGAGGATAGAGGACACCAGCAATTTCCTGTGAAGATGGAAATCATATAAATGTAGACAAAAAGATGCTTGTCACTTACTAAGAGGAGGTCAACACTTGTTGGTATTTAAGATAAACATATAATTTACTAAGCAGCTAAATTAAGCAAAAAAGAAGCTGATAGTCTCTGATTCATAATCTTATTTCTTCTACTTTGATAAAAAGGAAAACAGGTAGCTAACTGAAAATATTTGTGAACACATTTTTGTATCAGAAGTGAGCTTCACACTTAAAATGAAATATAAAAACGTACAGAGAAATTCGGATTATTTTTCTGGTTGAGTCATTGGGCTTCAAGTACTATTATTCTTAGATGCATTAGAATTATGCTTATAGGTGACATAGACCATAAAAATGAATTACTTTGACTACATAATTCTATTTTTTTCTTGTCATAATAATAAACATAATTTGCATTTTAATTTGATTTTAGTCTTTGTGACTCAGCTGTGCCAAGTATTGTACAGAATATTGAAAGGACTGAAAGTAAAATCAAGCAGTTGATTGTTGCTTTGTATTTGGATGCCTGAAAAATACATCAACTTAGCTTGATCAAGAAGCAAAGCTTTGGACAGAGAGATTTCAGATAATTTCTGTGTAAAACTTCAGTGGACAAGACATGTAACTTGGAATGGAAGTTGCCTGTGGCCTTGTCACCACTGAATGGTGCAAGTGTTTGAGACCAATATTGACTACTAAGTGTTCTCGACACACACAGATTTATAAGAAATAATACAAGTGTCATATCTCAACAGCACAAACAATCTGTATTATTGATACTGTTTATACTGTCAGTCTTACTGTGGTCATGAGAAGTTAGAGGCTGCTGCAATTTAAATATTTAGATATAAATTAGGAAAACAGAACCAAATTCTTTCTGATAATGATATCCAGATTGGCCATTCATCTTCAAGAAGATCTATGCCACCTGCCTGGCTGGGAAGGGAAAGAGGAAGATAAGGAGCAGTCCTTTCCCCCAAACCTTCTCTGGGAAAGCACCTTTTTTTTTTTTTTTTTTTTTGTTCCCTGAAAACCAGCATCTTTGCCCCTTGAAAAAACTAGGAAGTACTTTCACAAAGCTTGGAGACCAGCTGCTAAGGCCCCTAAGTTTTCTGTGTCAGGGCAGGTTTAATCCACTGGTGCATTGTCGCTGCCCACCCTTTTGGATGACGTGTACTGCATTATCTTATCTTCTATCAGTTTAAGGTTGTAGTTTCTCCTCATGTCCTTCATGCCTACCGGCTATTCCTAGTGAACAGAGTGATTAGCAGCAAAAGACAAGACAAAAATCTCATTCACCTGGCTGAGTGTTAGAATGAGTTTTGGTTCCTTGCAATACAGTCTAGACTAAGGTTGGAGTGATGTGTGACATCCAGCATGTAAGTGGACTCAACCCATTCTACAGTCTGCCTTTAAGTGGATGTTAGCACCTATTAAATACAATATTAAGATACGACCTTCTGGCATTTAGTAGTGTTTAAACCAAAGACTGATAATGCATAAAATTATGCTAGTACATTTTCATAATCTAAAAATAAATAATTAAAATTAATTTTCTATAGATATGTAAAAATTATGTGTCACGACAGAATTGAATGTGTAGTTTCATACTTTTCCAACTAGCGGGACCAAAAATGTGTGCACATTTTGAATAATCAGTACTGTCACTTTGTTAAACTTCATGCTGCAACAAAGCTCATTTCACTTAGAGTGAACTGACCATCTTGGATACTGCTTCAAGAGTATAAAGGGCAACTCCTTATTTCAAGCTAACAAAATTTGGGTATGTAAGGTGACATTTTCTTATGCAGAAATTTATGTCCTTAAGGTTAGTTTATTATATGCATCAATATCAGGAGCTAAGGAAAGGCTGAATACAAAGGTTAGTGCTAGTGGTATTCTTTATCATGGGAATGAGGGGGAACCCCACAAATAGGTTTAATTTTACAGTATGCTTAAGGTAGGATTTTTGTGTTGTGGTATATGACTTGTGTAGTTCAAATGATCTTATTTCTGCCTGTTTGGAAAGCATACTGTGCCATGAAAAATATTTAGATTTCCCAAAATAAAACGCATAATTAAAATGCTTTTCTTTTTTGCCTCCAAAATAACCCATTATAAACATTCTAATAGATTACCAATAGTATTAGCTAAAATGGCTGGTTGTGATGAGAATATATATGACTGGTCATAAAACAAGACTTTGAGCTGATTGTAATATTTGCTGTATAGAACAAAATAGATGAGACCTCTCAAGTCATTCTTGTGATAGAAAATTCCACAGAATCACAGAACGGGTCAGGTTGGAAGGCATCACAGTAGGTTTTGTCTAACCTCCCTGCTCAAGCAGGATCATTCCAGAGCACATTGCACAGGATTGTGTCCAGATGGTTCTTGAATATCTCCAGTGAGGAGACTCCGCACCCTCTCTGGACAATCTGTTCTGGTGCATAGCTATCTGCACAGGAACCAAGTTCTTTCTCATATGCGGGTGGAACTTGCTGTGCATCAGTTTCTGCCCATTGCCTTGTGTCCTATTGCTTGACATCACCGAGCAGAGCCTGGCTCCGTGCTGACACCTCCCTTCAAATACTGACACAGACATTGACAGAATCCCCTCTCAGTCATCTCTTCTGGAGGCTGAGCAGGCCAGACTCCCTCAGTCCATCCTCATGAGAGATGCTCCAGTCCCTTCATCATCTTTGTTACCCTCCACTGGATCCGCTTCAGGAGCTCCTTGTCTTTCTTGTCCTGAGGAGCTCAGAACAGGGCACAGCACTGCAGATGTGCCTCACCAGGGCTGAGTAGAGGGGCAGGATCACCCACCTCGACCTACTGGCAATATTGTCCCTAATGCACCACAGGATACCTTTGGCCTTCCTGCCCACAGGGCGCATTGCTGGCTCATGGACAATTTGTTGTCCATCAGGACTCCCAGGTGCTTTTCCACAAAGCTGCTTTGCAGCCGGTCAGTCATCATGCATGGGGTTATTCCTCCCCAGGTGCAGGACCCTGCATTTGCCTTTGTTGAATTTGAGACAGTTCTTCTCTGTCCATCTCTCCAACCTGTTGAGGTCCCTCTGAAGGGATGCACAGCGCTCTGGCGTACTGGCCATTTCTCCCATCTTTGTGACATCAGCAGACTTGCTGAGGGGGCATCTACCCCTTTGTTCAAGTCATTGATGAGTAAGTTAAACGATACTGGGACCAGTATTGAACCTTGGGGACAGCACCAGTGACAGGCCTCCAACTAGACTCTGTGCCACTGATCACAACCCTCTGGGATCTGCTGTTCAGCCATTCCTCAATACACTGAAATGTCTGTTCATCCAGTCCACGCTCCCCAAGTTTGGCTTGAGAGTGTTGAAAGCTTTGCTCAAGTCGAGGTAGACAATATCTACTGCTTATTTCCGTCTTGCTGTCCCCAGGTATTTGGGCTATTTTGGGTTTATGGGGAATTTAACAGAATAGAGTGGCAGACGTGGAATACACTGGTTTTCTTGATCTCATCTGGTTTTTTGTTTCGCATGGTTACATACTTGATGGACAGGGCACCAAAACTATATCTGAAGGAAACCTTGAATTCTGTTTCCTTGGATGTTTTGCAGATAAAAAATCGACTGAAAAAGAAATCTCAGTAGGCTTTTAATGTTAATTTGATGTCTTTTTTCATAGCTCTTTAGTTGAGATACTAGTTTATTATAAATCAAAACCCTGCCCCACAAAAATCAAGCAAAAACACAACCAATCACCAAATCTAAATACTCACTAAACCACAGTCCTTGTAGCTTACAAAAAGCATGACACTGAAGATGTCAAGACGGATGCCACACACACCCAAGGACAAAAGACTTAGTCCTAACCTTACTGTTGGTTGTTGCTAGATTTATACATGCAAGTATCCGCATTCCAGTGTAGATGCCCTGGGCACCCTAACATAGGTCGACAGGAGCGGGTATCAGGCACACCACAACCGTAGCCCAAGACGCCTAGCAATTGCCACGCCCCCACGGGTACTCAGCAGTAGTTAATATTAAGCAATGAGTGCAAACTTGACTTAGTCATAGCAATATTAGGGGCGGTAANTATAAATTCAGATCTATTGTAGCAAGAATTGTGAATAAAAAAATGTTACTGAATTTTAAAAACTTAAAATTCGATACTTCTTTTGTGCAATGACTTCATGGCTCAACGCAAGAACTGAATCTTATTGTATAATCGGGAATTTCTTGTTTTAAAAGGAATATGTTCCCATTTTTAATTATCATAATTAATAAGATATAAAACATTGAAAAATAGAAGTGTGTAGAACTAAAAATATCTTGTTCTTCTCTATCTCTAACCATTGCTACGGGAAGAAATGTCAGTATTTGGGTGCCAATCTGGAAGCTTCTCAATGACCCTGGCAGGTCAGACAGGTTTTTGTCTCTGGAAGGAAGCTGTCTTCTCGTGCTAGACTTTCAGGTGCNGGCTTTTATTGCCTCAGCCTTTTAAGTGAAATTTATTGCTGGGTCACCTGTGAGATTCTTCAGTCTTCCATGTCTTCATGGCATATCCCTTTCCAGTTTTTGCTTCATACAGATTTAGGTATTCTTAATTCCAGCCCAGTGCAATCCAGCTCAGGATTTCTCTGATAGTTTGTCCTGCTTCTTCCTGTTGGCCCTCTTCTCTTTGACATAATCAGTATTTCCCCGTTCAACTAAGTTGGCGTCTTGCTGTGGCTGCTGTGGCTTTTTTTTTTTATATGGATATGGATTCCCTTGTGCTGTGCAGAAAACGTTCATGGGATTTGACCTGTTGTCCTGAGTTCCTTCTCATGCCAGGAGAGCCTCCTGTTTACCTGTTCCCTAAAACAGTTGGGGGTCTCCTGAATCCTGTGGTTTCTAGTTTGTTGTCTCCTTTGCTACCGTCACCATCATCAGCAATTTTGCCTAAACACTTAGATTGCAGAGTGACACTGTGTAGCTTAGATCCAGGATCAATGTTCAAAAGTATTATTAGATGCTTGTATTACTTCCATGAAAAATAATCTGTTGATGTGCTCTTCATGGTTATTCCTCCGAAATCTGTTTGAGGCTGTGTCAGGAGCTGTAACACCTGAGGTCAAATATTTGTGAAATACTTGTTTCTTATACCAGAAGGTTTTTACCAATTCCTTATTTTTGTTGCTATGGGTATTGTATAGTTTACTACAAGTATTCCCTCTGGTCCTATGGCCTAGAACTTTCTTACTACATAAACATACAGCCTTAATCCAGTTTCCATGTACTTCCGTATTTGTTGTCTTTTTTTTTTTTTTTTTCCCTTCTCCTTTCTGTAAGGGTTACTGATTTTCCGAAGGCAGTTAAAATCATAGAATCATTTAGGTTGCAAAAGATT
>VYZR01058271.1:47583-64148 GCA_013400675.1 Oxylabes madagascariensis
TGTGTTATACATTGATAAATTAGATATAATAGCAAGAAATAAGCATCCTAAGTAAAGACAAAATTTCTTACCCCTAGGAAGTAGGAAAAATTTTCTATGCAATGCTTTCTGTGATAAACACCTCTTCATAGTTTACAGGCCACGGAAGTTATTATGTCGCAAAAATACCTATGGGATTCTTCGATAGTTGTAGAAAAGCAATGGGGAAGAATATGGAAGAGGGCAGGAAATGAAGGAACATGTGGACACTTGGGAAAATGCAGCAAATGAAGGGTAAAAAGCAAGTCTAAAGGACAAGAGCTGTGTAAATTCTGATGAGAAAAACTTAGCATCAGAAAAATTCCAAAAAGACAAATGGTTTGAATAATTAATGATTGAAGGGAATATGAGACAGAGATAAAATGAATGGAAGAGATGCAAATATGGAATGTGACAGACAAAATACAAAGAACAGAAATTAAATATCAGTTGATCATTCAACAGCAGCAGTTACAATTTATAGGTAAATCAGGGATAGCCAAAACAGAGCTTTATATAAGCTTCAGGGTACATCTTCAGGGTATGTAGTCCAAGGTGGATATACAGGGTGAAAGACAGGTTTTGGTCTTTTGCATAGAGGNTAGATTAAACTAGATATGCAAGATTCACAAGTGATTATTTAAAGTCCAGTTTGTGAGGTATTGTAGTGGAAAGTTTTTTGGGAAAAACTGAATNTCTTTTGCATAGAGGGGAAAAAACGAAAATTGTGCATGGTTGTGTGTTTCAGCCTAGCTTCATCTTCAACTGTACAAAAGCATATATGGCATGTCTTACAGTTGCCGTGGAAAGTACTGTGGCTTTGCACCTCCCTGTCCACTTCAGCATGAAATAATGAGTGAAAATGCTTCTGAGTGTATACTGGTCCCTTCAGACTTGACTGGAACTCTGGAACTTACCCACTTTTTTTTTTTTTTTTTTTTTTTNTCTGTATGTTATACCCGTTTAAAAAAAACCACAAAAAACAACCAAATAATAACTCATAAAATAGTTTTGGTTGGAAGGGAACCTTAAAGGTTGTCTGATTCCAACCTCTCCTCCAATGGGCAAGGATAACAACTATTTAAACAACTATCTACATCCTTCTTGTAATATGTATTTGTTTTATATAAACTGCAGTTTATTAGAGGGATACTTGCATTCATGATACTGAAAGATGAAATGTCAAAGATAACTTTTGCACACTGAAGCAGAAAGGTTTTTGTATATCCAAAATCTGCATAGTTAATGCAGAATACCACTTTGCAATAGACTGAAAAGAGCCAGTGTTATGATCTCTACCTTTAAGAAATCCTATTTGGGATACTATTGGCTGCAGGGAAAAGAGCATGAAGAGGACTATTCTGCTTTTATTTCTAGTACAAAGAAATAAGATAAAGGTAAAGAAATAAGACTGGTAAGATAAAGAACTCCCTGATGGAGTTACAGGAGTATCAGGAGATAAGACAGAAGAAAGAACAGTATGATATAGGCAAAAATTTGATCAGTCACTTTTCCAAAGATATGAAATCAGATGTTACTTGAAATTTAACTGCTGATTTTCTCATCAAACTTAGCAATGAAACAACTTCAACCCCGAATGATTTCCAAAAGAAAATTCAAATAAAAAATAATGGATATTAGAAACAAGGGGTTTAAGCACTGCTAATAAATTGTAAAATTAAAACAAAATCTAATGTACTTTTGCAATTACTAAACACTGTTTGCCTTTCCTCTTCCTAGGAACATTCCATAATAACAGGAATTGCATAAATAATATGTCTGGGTGATTTCTTGTGGTTTATACATAAAGAAATTTTCCCAATGTCTAGCTCAGAGCTCCTTTTCTGCCACTTCAGTCAAGTATTCCTTGACTTGCTCTGGCTCGGCATGCAGAATGGCTGAATACTGATGCCTGTTTAATAACTTATTACAGAGATAGCCATCAGATCCCCTCCAGCCTTCTTATTCACAAAGAAAAACAAAGCACAACTTTCAGTGTTTCCATATGACTCATGATTTCTACCCACTTTTTTGTTGGTCTCTGGATTTCTTTCAGCTTACTGACTACTTGTTTTAAAGCACTTGCTGTAAAATCTGGGCCCCTACTTCAGGTGATACCTGATTAGTTTTGTGACGTATTGAATACTTGACTCTGAATTTTGATTATCTGACTTTTGCTAATTATACTGTGAAAGTGTTCGCATTTTTTCCTAGTGAGTGCATCTATAAACAAGCTATGCCAAACCCTTATTGTGCAGAATGTGATTTGACTCATTTCTTCATTTCTAACAGACCCTAATGTTTGTCAGAGTGATATGCATATTTTGAGAAGACCCCAGTGTGGTTTTGACATGATTTAAGCCTTTGGCTGAATTGTTTGGCTCAGCTCCTTCATTGTAAGATGCGTGATGCAGAACAGCTACAATGAAGTGAACATGCCTTTTATCCCCCCATCTAGTAGTACCAGAACTCTCTGATAATCTTTTTGGCAGAGAGTGTCTTCCATAAGGTGTTAATCTGTGTATCAGATAATTCACTCATTTTATGGTCAAAAGGACTATGATGTCAGAACTTTTTTACATGGAGAAGTCAGCATAAATGCATGAATATTGAGCAGACTCACAGCAGAAGGCTTCTGCGCGATAGTTTCTGGATTCTTTTTTAAGACAGAACAATAGCTCTGGGATCACTTGAGGATTACTTTTATAAATCCAATTGAGTTATATACTTTGTAACAAATCTAATAACCATACTGTGAATATAACACAAAAGTCATTGGTATTGCAGGTGGTGTGTGGGGATGAAATTTACTGCACCAAGTTCGTGGCAGTGCTTTGCAGAACGGAACCAAAGATTTGCTTGTCCTGACATTAATGACTTCCAGTGGATGGTTCTATTGAATTCTGTTTGATTTTATTTGATATTTTGTTATTGGAAACATGGTGTCTTTTAAAGTTCTTTAAAAGAAGTTTTTCAAATGGAATTGTACTTACTTTTATGGTATGCCACCTTATGGAAGAGATACTCTAGGTGTTTGGCATTATACTGCCAAAGTGAAATAGTTACGTGTTTCTTTAGTCTCTCCCGTGAGTGATTTGAAATGTTACCAGAGCATGTTGTAGGAACACCAGTGGAGCCATCTACAGTATTTTGAAGAATTTAATTAATTACTCATGGTTTTGCGTTGGCAAAGAGACATTTATTCCAAATAAAAGGTTATTTTTTTCACTTGAAGTGCTGGTATTGGTATTGGTAATGATTTCAGTAGTTCAGTTTGTGAATGGGAACACAAATATATTTTTATAGTAACAACACTGAGACTTTCTTCCAATGAGAGTTATAATACTCAATAAGGATTTTTTTTTTACTAAAATGTATTGTAGCAAATGGAGAGCAATGAAATTCATTTTACTAGCACTTCCAAAGAAAACCATAATAGAACTGAAAAATCAGCTATTTTGAGGATGTGCAAAAATACTGAGATGTAAACCAGCTTGTGTTTAGAGCATGATTCTTACATTTTTCATGTCATCAGGTAACAATGAGAAATTATTTTATATCCTGCCAAGAAGCCAACATCAAAAACTCTTAAGTCATAAATTAGTAGCCTGATACGGAAAATGAGTCTGCTTGTAGTAATTATGTAAATGATTCAGGAGTAACTGTTTAGCTTTCTATGTGACAAAATACAACTAAGCATGAATCTTCCAGGGGTTTATCAAACTGCTCTTGTTTTATAATTTGATTAAATACACAGTTACTATATCTTAATTTCAAGTTTGTCTTGGTAATTCTAGGTAAAAAATTAAAACAGGATCAGTGATCTGTAGTATTTTTCAAAATTTAAATTATTGAAAACCCTTTGCCAACTTTATGAACAAATTGCACTCAAGCTTTTCACCTGCCTGAAGGGCTGCCATAGAGCTGGAGTCTTTTGGAGTTTCTGAGACATAAGTTAAAAGGCGGGAAATTCCAATTAGATGTTACAGTGAAAAAAATGGCCATAAGGGCTGTAGTATTGGAAGAGGTTTCCTGGAGAGCTTGAGCACATATTTGAAGGTATTCAAGGCTCAACTGGACCTGGCCTTGAGGAACCCATCTAATTAGGTCTGCACTGAGCTTTGGACTAGAAGACCTCTGGCGGTCTCTTTTGCAAATTATTATCTAGTTCTGTGATTCCTAGGTAAAAAGATGGCACTTAAAAAAAAATTCTCTGTAACATGGGTGGACCAAATGGATTCTTGCCTAATTCCAGTTTTGGAAAATTTCAGTTTAAATAAGTGCTGAAGTAGACTATAGTTGTTTTCTGAAGGCTGTCAAGATCATGTTGTGTATTTTCTAGCACCTGGAAGGGCATTCATCTTGATGTGAAAATTACCTGCAATTATTTTACTTACAAGATCTTAACATTTTATAAAGTTAGTAACATAATAGAAAGTACTTGTCTAATTGAGGAATCAGCTGCTATACAAAAAATGGAAAGCAGATGGAAAACTGCTCATAAACATAGAGAAATACAGCCTACAAAGTCCCAAGCCATGGAGCAGAAGGTTAAAATGTTCTTAGATGTGCCCGTTCTTCTTCAGTCTAGTTGGATGGAATTATACTTAAAAATAACACTAAAGTAAGTTGGGATTTGTTTGAAGGTTTCTTTTTTATCTCCTTGTATATTACATTAAGTAAATGCCTTTAGACTATTTTATTGCACCCTATGGAAAAGCAGACACCTGAACTTTTAAACTATTGAACTTTTCCTTCAATAACGGTTAAAAGTTGTTGATCTTGGGATCCTAATTATCCTTTTGTGGCAGCAAATGAATTTGGAAGTTCTTTTCTCATCTTCTGTATTAGGAAATAAAAAAACCCCTAAAAATAATTTTATCTGAGAGCAATGTATTTTTTGAGTTTTCTATCAGAAAATAGCAGTTTCCAGTCAATATCAATGTTATGTTTGGTTAAAAGTTCCCCAGTAACTGCTTTGGGAAGAATTAAGAGAAAGAAACCTTTTCAATGCCAGTGTTGTATTTATGCATTCAGTTTAGGGGGTTCTGAAAATAAAAGGAATTGTTTATACCTGAGGAGTAAGTTATTCTTAGGTTGGAGTATGTTTATACACATGTAAAATGTGTAATGTGTGTATGTCTTGTTAAGTTTACATAAGCATTTTCAGGGTGAACTTTTCAATGGTGAATTACAAAAGCTGTTCAAATATAAACATGCTATAAGATACTTCTACATCACTGAATCCAATTGCATGGTATTATAAACCACTGCATAATTTAATCTCCTTCACTGTGCTCTATCTTGAAAGTAATTAGGAGTTCTATATGCAGTGCTCCAGCTATTCCAGAGCCTAATTTTTCATTATAGGAAGCTTTTTTAAATTTTCCAGTTAAAGCAGTTACCTAATTTAATTTTAATTGAAGAAAATTAAGTAATAGTTTATTAATATCTCTTAGCTCTTTTCTCTCCTTGGCATTTAAAATACTCACTGTAGAATGTTGTTGGGGGTTAGATTTGTTTTTTTTTTTCCTTATAGAATTTTTTTCCACAACTACTGCATACTTAAGGTAAAGGAACATCTTCTGCTCCTCTTAAATAGGTACTTAAGAGAACAAAAGGGGCCAAAGGAGATTTGTAGCACCTGGCTACACCTCTTTTTGTCTCTGGGTGTTTCTCTCGGAGGGGGGAGATAACGCGAGTTTTGGGGCAGGAAAAGGACAGTGCTGGGGGCAGCTTTGCTCTCTTGCTCTCGGCATCGGAGAGGGGACGGTCAGGCCGCTCTTGCTGCGGGAGGAGTTTTCACTGCCATCACCGGGTCCGGTCCTGAGGAAATCTACCATCATCTGCCCGTGTGCCCAGGAATTCTGAGCTCGCCTCCTCCTGCCCTGCTGGAGCTGGGCCGGCCCTGTCCCACCGCCGCCGCTTTTCCTCGGCACTGCTTTGTGGCTTTCCTTTTGCTGCGCTGTAGCCCTGCAGCCCCTGGACATCCCTGCCGTTCCAGTTACACCGTGGAGCTTCTGGTACATCCCACCCTCCAGCCCGGGATCTTCCACCGTTCCAGCCTGGTGCCCTCAGAGTCCTGCACTGAGACCAGACTGCCCCGGGCTCTGTGAAACAAAGCCCCTCGAGGTTCCTGCTTCTGTTCATTATTAATGGTGTAGTTATTGTTGTTTGTTTGCCTTGTTGTACATACTAGTAAAGAGTTGTTATTCCTATCCCCATATCTTTGCCTGAGAGCCGACTTAATATCCAAGTTTTAATAATTCAGAGGGAGGGGGTTTGCATTCTCCATTCCAAAGGGAGGTCCTGCCCTCCCTAGCAAATACCTGTCTTTTCTAACCAAAACAAATGTTGACATCTATTCTTGCCCTTCTTTTTTGTATGCAAAACAAGTCTGTGATTTTTTTAATCTTCTCATCTCATAATCTCTCATTTCTCCTCATCCTGTTCTAGCTCCTCTGTGGCAGTTCCACTTTGATTTGTTCTCTTTTAGACAAGGCTCCCATAACGGCGTACCACACTCTGGATGAAGTCTTACTATTAATACTTTTCTATTCCAATTAACACTTCTGACTTGTGTATTGTAGGGTTTTGTTTCCCTTTTCACTGCTGTGTTCCCGCTACTGTTTACTGTTCAAATGATGATATGGTCATATAAATCTTCCTGGTCCTTTTCTTCATGATAATGTCCAGATGGTGAGCTTCCAGCTCGTGCAAGGGTATTTTTTCAGGCCCTTTAGAACGTATTTTCACACATGGTGCTTTGAACTCATCACATTTCTCTTTGGTAATATTTTAGGAACTTTGCCACCCTTTACTTGGGTACATGCAACAAATTAAGCTAGACTGACATTGTCCCTTCTAGGTTAGAAACTTGCTACAAGTATTTTTTTTGTTTATGGATTTGTAAGGATCATGTCTCATGATAGTTTACATGGAGTTATGCAACAGCCTCTGTTCTCATAATCTGCCACATTTGTATACTTCCATATTACTTCTTCTGTATGGTATCTTTTCAGCTGTTAATTATGTACCTGTTTCGTTAACTTTCATATTTGGTAGAGCTGACTCACAGCTTTTTTTTTTTTTTTTTTTTTTTTTTTTTTTTTCCCAGTGTATCCCAATTGAATATATTTTCCCAATAGAGAGAAACAGAGCAGTAATTTAAAATTGTGTGCGTACTTTCAGAAGCAAACATTATTCAATTGAAAGTTCTCTTCTCCAAATACAGCTTCAGACTTGATGTTGTAATCTCCAGTGGCAAATAATTAGACTCAGTGGCAAGTAATTAGACTGCATGTAGTCTCTGTGCATAAAAATAATGTTGCTGAGACTCGGGTATTTCAGTAAAACCAATAATTATTATTTTTGATACTTACTTAAAAGATAATTTGCACAATTGCTGGATGTTCATTTTATAGGAGGGAAGTGTACTTGAATGCAGCATTTCATGACTTGTATGAAGTAAAAATGTCAGTACAGGAAATGCTGAATGTGACAATAAATTGTCACTGGTGAAATGCATTTGAACTTCTCAGCTCTTATTGCAAGGTACTTAACAAATGAAGTGACAGAATTATAATTTATTATAGAATTGTCTGTATAATTCCACATGGATGCTAACTGGTGGTGCCTAGAGAGCAGCAAGATGTTCATGGTTCCTGAGCAAACTAGTTTTATTTTTATGATTGCATTCTGAAATTGAAATTTTTAAACTTGAAAAAAGGTCAAGGTCACTGGGAAAGGTAATTGCTGACAACATGTGTTTTAAGCATTTTAAATCAAAAGCATTCTTCGAGTTGGTAATATTGTATTCTTTTGTGTAACCTCGGTAGGTTTAATGCTTACTACTGTAACTGGGGTTATCTTAAGGGATATACCTAACTTTGCATATGCAGTATTTGGAAACCATGACTTTCTTGAGGTTTTGATTTGATGAACTAGTAAAATACTTCCTTTTAAGTATGCATATACATGTTACAATCTTTAGTAGGATTAAGCCCATTACTTTCTTCACAAGGTTGGATTGCAATGTTCTGAGAAAAATATATATTTAATTTTGGTTTTAAGTGTTTCATAATTTGGAACAAATTTTCAGTTTGTAAATAACAGAAGTAACAAGTACAATTTAACAAAGTAAAGTTGTGTAGAAAGTGAATAGTAAAAGCAAAGCAATCTTCTGGTGTGAATTTTCTGCCTGGTTATAGGGGTCACTCTGATCTCATTTCAAAGCTATGAGCTCACCAGTGCAGTACCACAAGGATATGTGGGTAGAGCATGCAACTTATTCATAAATTACCAGAATAAGCCAGTAAATTGGTGGTATGATTGCTGTTGATTTTTGGTTAGGCTACGTTACCTCATACAGCAAAAATGAAGCTTATTCCTCAGAACTACAGAACCTTACAAGGCAGCAGGTGAAAAGGCATGTAGTTACGTGGTGTGGCAATTAAAGTTAATAAACATTAGGTTTACTTGTGTAGGCTATGAGTTGACCAGTGACTAGTGAAATACTGGGCTTGTTCTTGAAAGCTTAATGCACAGTGTTTGCTGAGAGTTAGAGGAGCATGCTAAAAACTACTGGGAAAGAAATAGAGAACAAAATACTGAATATTAGCCTGACTTTTAAACCCATTATCTGATTGAATTTTTAATTTTATGCAGAGTTCATGTTCCCTTGTCTCCAAAAGGGTAAGACCTGTTATGAGGTACAGAAGAGCAAACTGCAACTTGTGGCTGAGTGATGCCTCTATTTCTTTCCTTATTCTGCCTCTACTTCTGTCCTTATTTGCATTCCTCTTGTGTTCTGCCTCTCATATTTCTCCTTCCCACAATTAGGAGCATATAGCTGGGAGATGTGATGCTGTCCAAGTGATAGGGCAGAGAGTTTAATGCTTGAGAGTTTAATGCTTGAGGTGAGAGTCAATTAAAATTGTAGACGTGTTCTTCTATGACATAGCTTAGGAAAGAACGACAGGAAGAAAGAAAAAGTTCCTTGTTTCATTTGTAATAAATTCTTGATGTATCCTCAGTGTTCTAAGGTTTAACTAGTGTTTCAAACAGGAAAACGGTTTGTCAAAGAAAGAATAATTATTGATTTAAGTAAGACAGAAACATGTTCAGACACTGAAATGTTGCAGTAGGGGAAGGGAGGTACTAGAGAAGTACACTTTTTTTTGGTTCTTTTAACAAATGAGATGAAGGAGAGGCAAGTTCTTGTCTTTTTAAACTGTAATATTTTATATATGGTATTTTGGTCATTGTACATACCTGATCACAATTAATGAGTAATTGATCAGTAAAGCTGATTGAGTGATAAATCTGGTTTTGTGCTTTGTCTCCAGTCTGCAACACTCAGTACAATTTCAGATTCCTCTGAGATTGTGTGTTAACACTGGAAAAAAGTGATCTGCCCCTTTCCTGCATGTTGAAAAAAATTCCGTCTACAATGATTCTTGCTACAGATTTTAGTATTCTTGTATTCATGGACTTAAACATGTTCATATACAGCTTTTATGTTCCTGATGTTAATTTATACTTTTCAACTTGCTGATGTATTTCCAGAATTTATTTCTGTATTCTACTGGCATTTGGCAACTGATTTAAACAGAACTTTTTTCCTTCTATGGCCAGTAGCAACATTTCTTTTGAGTTCAATAAAGTCCCATTGTGTCTTTAATGAAAGTATGAATTTATATGTGAGTTGTTGTGGATTGGAAAGGCAGTTTTTATCAAGCTATCTTTTAAGATGCTAGTAGAAAAACAATAAGGATAAAATTATTAAGATGTATCAACTCTAAGAAAACTTGCTTTGCTGTATTTTCTTACAGCGAAAAAATGATCTTAGAACTTGAATGATGAGTTGGACATTCACCCTTAAAAAGTGGTTATGCAGACTGTCAGCAGAAATGTCCAACAAAACTTCTTGCAGCAATTGTTAAAGTGATAGTAGTGTTTATTAGGAGAGGTGAAATAACAGGCAGATTCATCTGGTATATGATGCATACATACATACTGGCTGTGCTAGGGCAGTTAAAATTGGTAATAAAGCTGAGGGTCACCATGAATGTTTGGTAGTCCTGAGATAATGTACTCAGCTGTCCTTGCTTATGTCTACTGATCCTTTTAAGACTAGGCTGTCCTATCTATTGCTGTGAAGGCTAAACTAAGATACACCTCCAAATGAAATCCCCAGATGGGGCAATGTAAAGTCAGAGAAACTATGACTTCTGTGAGTCTTACCATCTGAACTGTTATGTCTTACGAGTGACAAGCAAATCATTCTGACAGCTTGCTTTTCTTTCCACATCTGAATGATGATAGCATATTATGTATTCTACATGTATGATGTAATAAAGGTGTCACACATAATGATGTTACATATTTTATAGCAAAGTCTTTAATGGCTAGATGCAGTTGCATAAAATTTGCTCTTATTATCCAGCAAAACTTTGTGTTACTTAGGAAACTAAAAAATACATTTTTTCAAATTTTGGTGAGACGTGATTTTGAAATTTGCCTCGATCACTGGTCTTATTCTGTTAGTCTCTTGTTTTCCCAGAAAAAGAGAAAGAATTGCCCCCTTAATCTGTAATTTAGCAGGAAACATTATTCATTAATAACTTACATTTTCGTATTTGTTTTAATGAGATTGAGTATATCTGCTGTGGAAGATGTCTAATATGGCAAGATTTTGGAGGTACTCAATGGAAACCACTTTGATATTTGTACTTTTGGTTTAAAAATTGTATCTTTTCCTTTACTTGAAACAGTGTCTTCTCCAGTAGTTTTTGCTGAAATTACGTTAGCGGACAGAACAGTGGACTGCATACTTCATAGAGAAATAAAAATGAACGTTTAAATAGTGAGCAATCTGTTTTGAGCAGGTATGCTTGAGAGGTTGTTAGAAAGAGTTTTGGGGCGTGGTGTCAATGACAGAGGAGGATTGAAGTATCGCATCATTTTACAGAATGTGGCAGAGTAAGGAGAAGAGGAGGTTTTCCTGGAAGCTAGAAGAGAACAACTGAAGCATGAAATAACTAGTTTCATGAGTGTTTGTGTAAGAGAGAAACACAGTTCACAAAAGGAGGCAAAGAAAGGCACTCTTGGGACAGCATTTCTGACAGTGTAAGATGCTCAATGTTCTACAAGTCAATGAAGAAAGGGGGGTTTGTTGGTGTGATGTCTTCAGGTTATATGGAGAGAAGTAGTTGACTTTTCAAATGTATGCATACCTTTTAAATGTTCTCTGCTCTTAAGTGGGAATACACGGTAAGTAAAAGTTTACCAATTTAAAAATACTTAAAATGACATTTCAGTGATCCTCACACACAGTACAGTTCTTATTGTAGCCCTCAAATTTGAAAATCTTAACTTGGTTCTATGGAAATTGGTTTTTAAATATGCTTTTTCCAGCTTTCAGGTCTTTGTTAATCAGTGGCTGAGATTTGAGTTAGCAATTTTGTTGCACAAAACCCAGCCAAGACTGAGTTGTTAGTTCTCAAGTAGATACTGGGCTTTTCGTAGATCTGTAATTTATTTTTTTATAAAACTAGAAATGTAATGACAGTTTGTTTATAAGTTGATAGATGTCACAATTTCTGGTTTTACTTTTTTCTTGGTGTTGTGGATTGACACTGGCCAGATGCCAGGCACCCACAAAAGCCTCTCACTCCTCTCTGCAGCTGGACAGAGGAGAGAAAATTTAATGAAGGGTTCATGGATTGAGATAAGAACCAGGAGAAATCACTCATCAAACACCATCAAGGGCAAAACAGGCTGAACTTAGAGATGTAAAGTAAATTTATTCCTAACAAAATAAGAGCAGGATAATGAGAAATAAAATAAGCCCATAAAAATACTTTCCCTCCACTCCTCCCTCCTTCCCAGCTGTACCTCCTACCCCAGCAGTGTAGGGAAACAGGGAATGAGGGTTATGGTCAGTTCATCACCTGTGGGTTCTCCCTCTGCTCAAGGAGAGGAGTTGTTCCCATGCTATATTGAGGGGTCCCTCGCATGGGAAACTGTTCTCCATGAACTTCTCCAGTGTGAGATCATCTGACAAACAACTCTGCAAACAGCTCTCTGCAAACTGCTGCAACGTGAGTCCTTCCCCACAGTCCTCCCAAAACTGTTGCAGTGTGGGTCTCCCTCCGAGGACAGGCTGCTGCAGTCTGGAAGCAGGGCCTTCTCTTCACCTGGTCACCCACTCGATAGAGCCTCCTGTGGGTCTCCACCTGCTCTAGCATGGGCACCTTCCCCATAGGCTGCAGGTGGATCTCTGCATCCCCCATGGATCCCCACAGGGCACAGAGGGACACCCTCCTTCACCATGGTCATCACCATGGCCTGCAGAGGAATCTCGGCTCTGATTCTTGGAGCACCTCCTTCCCCTCCTTCTCCACTGACCCTGGTGTTTCCATGTTGTTTCCCTCACATGTTCTCACCTTTCCCTTTTCTCTGGCTGGAATTAAAACTGTGCCCCTACTTTTATTTTGGTTTCTTCTTAAATATGTTATCACAGAGGCTTAACCAACCTCTCTCATTGGCCCAGTCTTGGCCAGCAGCGTGTCCATCTTCTGAGCCATCAGGGATTGGTTCTGCTGGACATGGTGGAAGCTTCTGGCAGCTTCTCACGGAAGTCACCTCTGTGAGCCCCCTCTGCTGCCAAAAACCAGGCCCTGCAAAACCAATACACTTGGCAAGCATGAAAACCATGCCAAATTTCCATTTGACAAAGTTATTGTAAAAATTTTTACAGAATATTCAGATACATTTTTTGAGAGGAGTGTTATACTGAGACATAGTAACACACAACAATTTCCCGGTAGGATACTGAAAGTTCCAGGGATTTATGGCTAGAATACTTCATAGTTTGCTTCTAGGTGTGCCTGAAGCAGTGCAGTGATGAGTGAAAATTGCAGATATCTGACAGCTGTGAGTGACCTCAGTGAGGTCAAACCAGGTCTGTACCAGTATCCTCATTACAGCTGGTGCTACTTGGCACCCCTGATGGCAGTCCCAGCGGACATACTGAATCAAAGCACCAGGTTGGTCTCCTTGTTTCATGTGCAGTGCCAAGAGTTAGCTGAAAAACTTTGTTTTCTGTTCTCCTGAAGAAACCATTTATTCTGGTTGAGTAAAATGTAGTTTTCACTGCTGACAAGGGATCGTTGTATATTTATACGTAGAATTTTTAAGTGGAGCAAGAGTGAAATATCAAGAGTAAGTATTATTATGTATACATAAAAAAATGCTGAAGCACCATCAAAGCATCATTGTACATCTCTGTGAAATTACTTGAATGATTAATGTCATGTCAATGCCTTTGACAGTCAAGAGAAATTAGATGAGAGAAAAGATTCTATTTATTTTGTTGAAGCTGTGTTAATGCTTTTTTTCCTGTGTGGATCTCTCTCAACTGAGTAAAATAAAAAAATAAATATTTTTATAAAGCATTGCAGAATACTAGAGATTAACTGAAACTGGCAGAGCCTGAAATACTTTAGGAGATATTGTACTCTTTCTCATTCTGCTCTGTCATGTAGTTGAGAAGTGCGGGTCAAGTCCTGTCTAGCAGAATTACTATGCTCTGTGTCATAATATAATAAAATACTGTGTTACGATCTGAACAAAGGACCTGAACCCAAGGTTCTGTATTATTTTCCAACTGTGTGATTTCCCAAGAATTCTGCAAGCTTTTGAAGTTGTTGCACAAGAAAATCTATTAAGGCCACACAACCTTAGTTGCTGTAAATAACTATTTATTCTTTTTAAAATAGGCTAGATTGTCCATATTCCCAGTGTTCTTTTAAAATCTTGGATACATTTCAGGATTACTAAAGAGGGGATGAACATGTTGAATATTTTGAGATGTTGGAGATTGCTTGTCTGTAGCAGTTGGGAATTTATCAAAATATTACCGTGCTGTTACCCATGCACCCCCACCTCCAAGTGAGAGCTAATATGACAGGTATTTTCTGCTTTTTTACATCCTCAGACCATAGTCTATGAAATTGTCTTAGCTTTCCACGACGTATCTTCAAGTCATTAAATATTAAACCCTACAAATCTTGTTTCTCCATTTATAAGAGAGGAGCTAAAAGCTTTTCATAGTTTTTTTGTGTTTCTAAAATATTCTGAATATATAAAATGCTGTTCAAGTACTAAGTTCAAATATTTTCTCTTAAGCAAGGCAACTTGGCTTAGTCAGGTTTTAACCTTCTAAGATTGCCTAAAATGATTACAGTGTGACCTTTAGTAGTCTTAGCAGCTTTCAAAGGTATCACCAAGAGCTGATGAAAATCCCCATTCAGTCTTGCTATGTAATGTTTTGATGTGCTCTCTCATTTCAGGCTTGTTAGAACTATAAGCTTGGCTGTTTTTTGTAGTATTTACAGATGTTCCCTGGTTTACCTTTCCTGCTTTTTCCACTAAGCACTGTTTTTGCAATCTCTTAAGACAGAAAGGGTAATAGATTTTCACACTTAGGTAAGTATGGTCATCGAACATAAAATCCTCTATTGACCAAAGAAAACATTGGAAGACTGAAAAAGAAAGTGAAAAGAATTCTTCATTACTGGGTAGAGCAGAGGGCATGTGACTGCAGGAAATAATTTTTTTTAACATAGTTTATTATTTAACAGTTCTTTATTTATCTGAGACTTTTCTGGAAAGTGGATTTACAGATCATGTAAATAAAAACCTGAAGTCAAAAGGAAGTTGAGGGTAAATCAAGAATATTTTGAGAAATCATGTGTGTAACAGGCAGTTTTTATTTGAATATAGGCATAAAGAATGGTAGACTAGGGAAGAGTTTCTTTATCATCTAGTAAATGTTCTGAATTCTTGGTAAAATATTTTATTTTAAAGAAATGTGTCATGCTTATAATCTAATAAATTAGTCCTTGTCATCATTATCATCATTGTTACTATCCTATCAGAAAAAGAGTTGATACTTGTATTTCCTTTCATAAGGTAATATATCTTTCATCGCTGTGTACTTGGTTTGATTAATTGAAGTGTATGAGATAGCCAAGATACCTAAAATTTTGTCTGTTCCACAGAGAAACAGGAATTCAGAGAACTGGCCTGAACATTGTAATATTGTCATAATAACCTCATAAAAAGCATTGGGTTTTGGTGAGGATTTATATTCAGCAATATGCCTATATCCACCGTTGGTACACGTGAGGCAGTGCATAACAAACATGTTATATACAGAAGCTATAATTTCACACAGCTGAAAGACTGACATCAAATGTCAACCTAATCGTTTTTCAGTCTTTTTTTTTTTATTTGCAAACTCCAGAATGTTTTCCAGCTGAAGCATCTTTCTATCAAAGAGTAAATTTCTACTTACTTAAAATTTATTTCTTTTTTTAATTGACCTTTTCTAATTGCAAAAGTTTGGCAGATCATAAATCAAAAGCTGTCACAAACATCTTACCTATCCACATATTTATGACTTGTTTAAAGAAATGTAAGAAAATTTCTAGCAATAAATAAATACTGTTCAGAGTAGTTTTTCACATTGGTTGGTAGAGCACTACTTCAGAGGCACTGACATGGATTACTGTCTACTAGGGAACTGGACAATGGCAATTTATAGTTTTATCCAGGTCTCATTTATTTTCCTCTCCCACATATGGAATTTNTGGAACAGACCCATCAGGATCATTGAGTCCAACTCCTGGCAGGACACCCCAAGAATTCCATCCTGTGCCAGAGAGCATTGTCCAAACACTTCTTGAGCTCCATCAGGTTGAGCTCTGTGTGGTTGGACACTGGAACTTGTAGAGAAGATGTGTTATCTTCTCCCTTGCTATTGTCTCCTCTTTTCCTTGTCAGCATGGGAGTATTAAGAAACAATCGCTTTAAATCTAAGGAAGAACAGTAAGCAGAAAAGTGTATGTTAAACTGCTCTCTCCAGTGATCAGGTGCCTAAATCCAAAATACACTGAGTGTTTTACCTGCTTATGATTCTCACCTTATTCTCCCAGTTATTTTTAAAATTACAAATGCCACTAAAAACGTGTTTGGTCCCATGGCAGGAACTTGGAATTCTTTTCCTGGTGGGTAAATGTTAACTACAAGGTTGTGGACTCGTTCCATTTTGTCTGCTTCTCTAGGTCCAAGATCTTTCTTTTCTGCACCTTGACCTTGTTTGAGTAAGAGCCCTGCTGAGCAGGGCAGGTACCTCAATAGTCAGGATATTCCTGCAGAAGGTGTCCTCTTGAGTTCTGGCATACTGAAAAAAAAATTTTTAGTCAGTTTTCCATTTCTTTAAGATCAAGCAGGAAGGTAGTAAAGAGCTAAAGCTGAAGTAGCCACTGAGAGGTGGTTTGGACCAGTTTTCAATGTTGGCATGTGAAAATACATAAACTATTGCTTTGGGAATAGCCCTATTGCTTCTGTGACAAGTTGAGTGCTTGTATCTAATTCCTGCTATGCAAGGGGGAGAGATGGCATTGTTATAATTGAACTTGAGGCTATTTATTTGTTACTTTCTTTCAGGAAACAGATTCAACCTTGTAGTTAACATT
>VYZR01058275.1:0-16178 GCA_013400675.1 Oxylabes madagascariensis
ATTCCCACCTGGCCCAAATGTGTATCAATCCATTGGATTCTATACTTCATGATAGGGGACACTCCCCACCAAGAAGATCAGAGGGAGGGGAGCAGCAAGACGCCATTGGGACCCAAGGAAGGATGACAAGTTCTTATTTAATGTCTCTGTCACTCTTTCTGTGCCCCACCCACCTCTTTTTTCTATTTCTTTCTTTCTCTTTCTTTCACTGTTAAATACACTATATCCATTTCTTGGTATCAACATTTAACCTCGTTTTGTTTTAATCTTGTTTTAGGAAATATTTTGAACCTCAAGATTCTTACAGTTTTATTCACAGAGAGTTCTGTTTGATCCTCGTTGATTAGAGCAGATCGTAAAAGCACAGATGCAAGAACTCTAACAAGAAAAATCCTACCAGTTCAAGCACTGAGAACAGGCACATATGCTTCACTGAATTGTACTTTCTTACTGCATTACTGCACAGGTACCTCTACCACTGCTACATTGAGTAGTTCACCATCTACTTCATACCTAAGCCTAAATAAGATTAATAAAATGAGGATTCCCATCTTTTAGTCACCTAATTCTTCTGATGTTTCAAGTCTAATACTGTTAAACAAATACTGAATTAATTTAACCTTGATCAATAGCAAAAAATAATGAAAAAACACACAGAAAAAACACCACTAGCATGATTCATCTTAGACACAATCAAAATAAATGGGACTAAATTTCTATATTAAGCTTAATAACCAATTAAATTAATTAGGTGGTAAGCCCTTCTTTGCCTGACAGGCTCAAAATCCCATTTCCCACATCTCAGATGCACCAGATTGGCCACAACACTTCAGAGACCTACATGAAAGGCTGGAAACATCCTGTTCCCCACCTTCATTGTCACAGTAGTGCTACAGTGCAGAACAACACGCAAACTGAAGCGCATAGATAGAAATGGGCAAAACAGAGAACGAAGAAGTGAGCCAGAACCACAAGTCTGTAGGTGGATGCCGCAAGGTTTAATAAGGCAAAGTGCAGGGCCCTGCACTTGGGCCACAGCAGCCCCGGGCAGTGCTACAGGCACGGGGAGGAGAGCCTTGAGAGCTGCTCGGCAGAAAGGGACGTGGGGCTGCTGCATGACAGCTGGCTCAGAATCAGCCAACACTGAGTGGCCAAGAAGGCCAAAGGCACCTGGGCCATATCAGCAATAGTGTGGCCAGCAGGACCAGGGCAGTGATCATCCCCCTGTACTCTGCAATGATGAAGCTGCACCTCGAGTTCTGTGTCCAGTTCTGGGGCCCTCACTTTAAAAAGGACATTGAGGTGCCGGAGGGTGAACAGAGAAGAGCAACAGTGCTCATGAAGGGTGTCTTACATGGAACAGCTGAGGGAGCTGGGCTTGTTAAGTCTCGAGAATTCTAACCTGTAAGAAAACTTTCAGAAATCCATTAATTGCAGAGGAGACCTGGAAATGTAAACAAACAAAAAATTTTCTGTACAGGTGTCCCAAACAAAGCCATCAACCACTTTTTCCTTAGATCTGAAAAGCAACACTTGAGTAAACATTAATAATGAAAACAATGTTTCAATTGTTAGAAAATTTAACTTTACCTTCAGACTCTTTAAGTAGTTGGATAACATACTCGGGTGAAAACGATTTTCTTCAGCAACCTGTTCATCATATCTTGGTCCTAACATTGTCTTCAAGGGTAAAAACTTTCCTGTGAAAGATAATAAAATTTTGCAGCATTTTATGTATATGTACAGTAAGAACTTAGCATTTCAAAGCAACATGCTGAGCAGTCTTAGACATTCACCTTCAATAATAAATAATTGCAGAAATAGTACTGTCAACAGGAAATTGGTATATTTTTTAGTTATGAGTTCTCAGAATTCACAAGTACGTTTAAAAGTTTAGAGGAAATACAGGTCAGTTCATCTAAAACAGAGCAATTTAACATTTTTAGCTAACTTTTAGTGTGATTTAAGTTGGGGGCTACAGCATAACAGAATATAGAAAATTTAAACTCAGTACAGTTGAAAACATGAAAACAGCATTTTAAAAGGACAGTTTGTCATCCTATCATGTAAACATCAGCTTCGATTACATGCAAATATAACATACAATAAAGATCCCTGCAAAAAAAAATTTATCAACACTATATAGTCTCAAATAAGCATCTCTCTTCCATGAAATAGATATTAGAAACCAAACACAGACAGATGTGGAAACTAGGAAGCTTTATGCAACTAGTTAGCTCAGGTTAAATGTTAGCGAGCAACATGAGGAACAGCTTCACTGTTCACCTGCCTGAGAATGGTCCAAAATTTACAGCTAAAAGGAGTTATTTTGTCATACAATCAACACTCACGTTAAACAGTAATAGTCACTTCAACTTGTTAGAAAACTTTCACTTTATTGCCCTTTGCCTTTTCATCCCAACAGTTAAACACCCTCCATCCACCCTGGTAAAGGCTGTTGGGTTGGATACCTCTCCTCCATTTCCTCATTTCTTCAACTACCTAATATTCTTGGTTTTTTGTGTTCCTTGTCACCTTCAACACTATCATTCAGCCTCCCTCTATTAGCCCTTCCACTTTAACTCGTAATACTCCTCTGTACAAACTGATTATGCGAATCCTAAATTTACATGATCTAAACACAAAAATCTATCATCACCCTAATTTTTGCAGAACAACATTGTGCTTGAAAGCTTTTTGACTTTGCCACTTGTCACACCCATACTAACACTCCTTCACTATGAAACAGAAAGAATGTAACTAAGCTTTTTTAACCGAGGCACTCGAGAATAGGAGCTGCACTGACAAAAGAGTCAATGGCTACATAAGAAAATCACCATCCTTTACAAGATGCTGGGAAAAGAGAAGAGTGGGAATAGTGCCTGGAGGTTACAATTTTTCCCGTAGCATCTGATATGAGACTGTATAGTCACACAGAAGACTCTCCTGTTCTCCATCTTCTGGAACAGAGAATGAACATGTTCATTCTCTTCCTAGTAGAAAACCTTGATTTCGTGTCTAATTTGCACTCTGATTTCTTTTTGAGCAACCAAAATGCATTCCTGTTCACTGACAGGAAAAGACAGACAAAGTAGTCTAGTCAGCATCCCCTGCAGCATTTAAATACCTACAGACAACTGTGGAAGTGATGAATATTTCATATAGAGCCCATTTACTGTGACTTTCAAAGCTGAAACACAGATGTTTGGAAGTATGTAGGTGCTCAGCTTCTACAAATTCCAGTTTCTTCTTCTCTACCTGGAAAATTTGCAATCTGTTTTTTGTAAAAACCCTCCTTCCCTGTGTGCATACAAGCCTCTCATTAAGCGTCATCAACCTACTGAAAATCTAACCTTGTAGTCTCAAAAGATTTCTAAACTTTTTGAGTAATATGGACAAGTATAAAGGAGGTAGTAGCTGCTGTCTCTTCTACAGTTTTGCCTTACATTTTATGCTAAAGAAGTTATGCAGTAACAGCTGATTGCAACTCAACTTAAGCCTCCATGCATAAGCTTTTGAAGATTAAAAAATCATTTGCTGAATTAGGTGACCCAACAGTAACAAAGTGATACTGTACATGGATATCAAAGCATCCCAAGTCATTCAAGTACCTAAACTACATTATGAAGCTAATTTTAACTCCTCAATAGAATTCCCAAATCAACTTCAAAATGTTACCGGAACCCTGACAACTTCCACAATTAAGTTAAAATTTGTCAAAGAGTTTTGGAAAGTGGCTATTAAAAACCATTTTCCAATTTAGTTACCTCTCTAACAGATAGTATTTCTTTAGGCTGAAAAATAGGTAAAAATTCTAAATATAAGAGCCTAGTATATCAGAGCACAGACATCAAGTGGATAAATCTGAGGGAAATCGAAGTGAACAATGTAAGACATCACATTTTCTACATGTACATGCTCTAACTTAGTCACATTTTTTACCTTCAAATTTAAATTTGAGAACATACCACTGAAAAAATTCTCTTAATTTAGCCTAGTTTTCTGTGACATGAAACCATTAACTCAAAACATGACATACATAATTATGCATGACCATGGTATGTTTAGACTGAGCATTGATTAGGAAGGCTAGACGGGGTAAAGTGACTGAGGTTAAGGAATAAAATTAAATGGTAAAATCCACAATTAAAAAAAACCCCAATATCACTAAAAAGCAACAGTTTTCTGATTCAAGAGAACTATGCTGGATCAATGCATCCATTTCACCTAGTATGTCATCACCAATACAGGCCAATAACAGACAACTAGGAAAGAGAGTAAAACAGTGACAATGACCGTACATCATCAGATTATTCTCCCCAACCACAACAAGTTATAGGTCAGAAACTTCCTGAATCAGAAGTATTACTCTTATTTAAGGTGCTTTCTCATATGCAATATGGATGCTTTCCAAAATAGCCACAGTTCTGCATGCTACATGTGTGTCTAGAACAGGATTAACTAATATGCATCAATAGAAGGAGGCTGGAAAACACTGCTGAGACATTTCTCACGCCTCTTCTTCCGTATCTTGCTAGCACTTTCCATGGCAAAATTGCCAAGAGAATGGGTTTTCAGTGGTCATGAGAAGCAGATACCTGCTGAGATGCTGATGCCAAGACAGTAAGGCTGAAGCAACCTGATCACTTCAGACCTAAGCATTCAGAAAAAGCTCTTTTCATCAAAATGACTGAAGCTCTACCACAATGCAATAAATGTGAAAATGTGTGATTCTGAGGAACTGCTGTACCATAAAACCAGAAAGTGGCACAAAACAATCAATATTTAAAGAAGTGAACTGGAAAATAATGGGAGATGTAGATGAATTCACTCCATCCAGGATAAAGAGCCCTGTTCACCTGAATGAACTCAATCTCACCAACAGCAGAGTTTCAGGCCTCATTAGTACTTGTATTGAGGTCATCTAGAAATTCTAGATGCCACAATCATGAGGCAAGAGCATCATGATCAAGCACTCAATGAATAAGAGTCCACAGAAGCCATACAAATCTTGCTTAGAAACACTATTACTAATACACTATCAGATGGAAATAAAGTCGCATACAGGTGCTTAGAAATCTGATTTAAACACTAATTAAAACTAGAATGTAACATTCTAGTTACATGTATCTCCCAACTATCTGGGAGATAGTACCAACGTCAATTAAAACCTAAAAATTATCTCACATAAAACTGCTAGATGTCTTTGAATGTAAAATAGCAAAAAAGGGAAGAAGACCGATGGCATACCATTACTTCTGGTCAGTTGTTCACACTAAAAAATTAAAAATCAGGTGAACGAGAACACATCCTGATAAAGCACCCAAAGAAACGAGCCAAGCACTTTCAGTTTTTTTACTGTGCATTAACTTCCTGTGCATGATCACATGGAATGGAAAAGAATTACCTTGCAGATCCTGAATAAACAAACACACAAGCAGTGATGGCACAGCAGATGACACACTGATGACCCTGGCTTACTCTAGGTTGCAATTTCTGAGAAACCATGGCTCAAAAGACAGACAAACAAAAGCCACAACTAACAGAGATCAAGAACTTGCTGAGAAGAAAAACACAGAATACAGAATCATTAGTCTGTTTTTGCCATGGTCAAAGGCTTAGGCTATCAAACCTCTCTCATCAGATACAAAGTAATGCATGCAGCCATGATCAGGAGAAAGAGATAATGGACAGGAGCAATCCAAAAACACTGTTATTTAACTGAGCCAAGTTCAGAGAGGTAGAAGGAACTTGAGGGAAACCAGTAACCCACCAAATGAACAACTGATGTTAAATACTGGTAAGTGCCAAATAACATATATTGATGATTATTGAGGATTAAACCAACTGAGATGTCTCACCAGAATCTAAATATAATTATCAGTGTCTTCCATTCCACACCCAACTGCCATCAAAAAAATGTAAGATGATGTAGAAATGTGGGATAGAAAATATAGGACGTGTAACTATTAAGCAAATCATGGCACAGTGCCAGTTTAAATAACACACTGAGTAGCACATACTGTGTTTTGAAAACATTCCTTTACATCATCACAGAGAGGGAAACGAAAGGTGTGAAAACTAGAAAATATTGGAGGGAAAAAAAAAAAAAAAAAACCACAAAAAAAAAACTGGGGGTTGGAATTGCTTGCATTATAAGGAAAAGAAGAACCTGAGAAAACTGAAAAGAGAGATGTTTGTTTGCTTTATATCATACCAGGCAGCAGAGGAAACATTCACCTGAAGTCAGTACGATAGTTTATACACAATCAAAACTGTGTGTCTAGTCTAGATGATACTGAATTGCCTGTCACTATATGCCAGAAGACTAGATACCAAGTAACAACCGAGAGAGTGCGTTATGGGCAAGAATATCCAAGAAGACAGCAACCACGGACAAACCCTGAAATAAAAGTGTAACACTGGAGTACAACACCTTAACTCATTTTCCAGCTGAAGAACTCAGGAACACATTGGTGACTGGAAGGGCACTGTCAGTCAGCGGAGTAATTAATTGACACAGGTACGACTTCAGAGCATTCAGGAAGAACCAAACATGGAAGAGGCTGCACAGAGGACTGGTATCATAGAATTGGTCAGGGTGGAGGGGACCACAGAGGGTCATCTGGTCCAACCCAAGCAGAGTCATACTACAGCACAGTGCACAGGACTGCATCCAGATGGCTCTTGAATATTCCCAGTAAGAGAGACTCAATCATCGCTCAGGGCAATCTGTTCCAGTGTGTGGTCACCTGGACAGTAAAGTTCTTCCTCTTGTTCAGGTGGAACTTCCTGCCCATCAGTTTCTGCCTCTAGTCCTATTGCTCGGCACCACTGAGAAGAGCGTGGTTCTATCTTTCTGACACCCCTCCTTTAGATATTTATACACATCAATGAGATCCCCTCTCAGTCATCTCTTCTCGAGGCTGAACAAGCTCAGCTCACTTAGCTTTTCCTAAGAAAAATGCTACAAGCCTCTGATCAACTTGGTAGCTCCAGTATGGCACCTTCCGCATGCCTGGCTGTTGCCTCTCCCATCAGATGTGACAGACAGGAGAAGTTTTAGCCCGAAACTGAACCAGTGCGAGGCGAGAGCCCAGCACTAAGGCTCCGGGGGGCAGGAGAGGGCCCGCACTCCTGCACCTATTGGTGAGGCCGTGTCAGAGGGGAGCCGAAGGGAGGGTGAGCCCGGCGCTGAAGGCAAAGCGCTGCTGCGGGCCGGGCTTTAAGGAGAACAGCCGGCCCGCGGGAATCAGGTCCGGGACAAACACCGGCCAGGAGCTCGGCGGGGAACACTGCACAGCCGTAGCCCCAGGACAAAGAGCTCCGGCCGGGACAGAGGGCGAGAGGCCGCGGCGGCCCCCGGCGATGAGGAGGAGCGGGACGGGCGGGCAGAGGAGCGCCGCGGGGGAGGGGGCCGGGGCCGCGCCCGCTGAACCCCGCGGCCGCCCCGGGGCCGGGCAGGGCCGGACTGGGCCGGGCGCTCACCTGCCACGGGCTGTCCCCTCCTGGGGCAGTGGAGCCAGCGCGGCGGGATCTTGTTGTAGGACATGGCGGGGCCCGCGCAGCCCCGGGGGGAGGGAGGGAGGCGGGGAGGGGGCGCGGGGTGCGGGGCGGCCCCGGGGCGCTCAGCGGCCCCTCGCCCGCGGCGCCTCCATTCACACCCGGCTCCGCCTCGGCCGCCGCCGCACACGGAGCGCCGGGAGCCGCTTCCGCTTCCGGGGCTGCGGCAGCAGGGGTGGCGCCCGGCCGGGAAGGGGGCAGCGGGAACTGGGGCTCCTGGCCTGCCGAGGGAGCGGGGCACGGACTGCTGCAGGCTCCTCCTCTTCGTCCGGAGGAGGGCCTCAAAGCTGGCCAAGGGGCTGGAGCACAAGGTCCATAAAAAGCGCCTGAGGGAGCTGGGGGTGTTTAGCCTGGAGAAAAGGAAGCTCAGGGGGAAGCTTATCGCTCTCTATAACTGGCCGAGAGGAGGCTATAGCCGGCTGGGGTTCGGCCCCTTC
Source organism: Oxylabes madagascariensis (assembly GCA_013400675.1). Lineage (NCBI taxonomy): Eukaryota > Metazoa > Chordata > Aves > Passeriformes > Timaliidae > Oxylabes > Oxylabes madagascariensis. The sequence continues at coordinate 8,001 of VYZR01058275.1, forward strand.
TCTCAGGCAATCAGCAATAGAACAAGAGAACATAGTCGTAAGCTGCGCCAGGGGAGGTTTATGTCGGACGTTAGAAGGAATTTCTTCACAAGGATGATTGAGCGTTGGAGTGAGCTGCCCAGGGAGGCGGTGAAGTCACCGGCTCTGGAGGTGTTTAAGGAAAGACTAGACGTGGCACTCGGTGGCATGCTGTAGTTGAAGTGGTGGTGTTTTGTCATACATAGGTTGGACTCGATCTCTGAGGACTTTTACAACCTAATTGATTCTGTGATTCTGAGTGAGCACCTTCAAGCCACTACAGGAAAGCAACAGGACCTCAGCTGGAAGCAACTGGGGGCATCATTTGTCCAGCCACAGGAGCGGTCGGCAAAGGCTGCTGCAAATGCAGAGTTTACACAGGTCCCAGGGGAGACCGAGCAGGTGCTCCAGAGAGAATGTAATCCATGGCTACTGAAGCAGCAAGCTGCATCAGGTTTGGGAAACGGCCTGAGCTGAAAATAGCTGAAGGCTTGGACAGACATAATTCCTCAGCTTTTACTTTTTGCCAGGTGTTCCCTTATAGCCAGAACTGGATGTGGAAATAGGTGGATCCTTCTAGTAGCGCAGCTTATTCTAATCAGGATGTAACAGACTTGCTAGTGTAGCAGAGATGCCTCTGTCCTGGGCCTTCTGTTTCTTTTGCGAAAAAGCATACCCAGAAAGATGGCATGCAGAGAGAAACAAAAACTTTGTTTCTATACAGAATGCCAGTGAAAATTCTCCGTGGGCTTTAAGAGGTCTATTTCATGGACTCAGTTGAAGAATTGTAGCCCTGAAGTGTTTATCCACGTGAAAGGAATATCTAAGGTGTTTCTTAGTTTAACCCCTGTAGCAACTAAGCCCACACAGCCACTTACTCTCTCCTGCCTGTAGCAGGATGGGTTAGAGAATCAGGGGGGTGGAAGTGAGAAAGATCAGGGGTTGAAATAAATATAAGGAAAAATAAGGAATCGTTTTATTATTTCCCATTGGCAGGCATGCATTTAGCCATTTCCAGGAAAGTTGAACTTCATCATTCACAATGGTAACTTGGGAAGAAAAACACCATAACTCCAAATGCCCCCTCCTTCTCCCATTTTTTATTGCTGAGAACATCATATGGTCTGGGATATCCCTTTGGTCAGTTGGGGTCAGCTGTTCCAGCTGTGTCCCCTGACAAATTCCTGTGCACCCCCAGCCTTGTCAGAGAAGCAAGAGAAGCAGAAAAGATCTTGATGCTGTGCAAGACCTACTTAGCATTAGCTAAAACATTCCAATATTCCCAGTACTGTTCTGGTCACAAATGCAAAATGCAGCACCCTAAAGGCTACTCCTATGAAAATTAACTATCTCAGCCAAAACCAGTAGAAGAGGCTTCAGTGAAGCATTAGGAAACAACAGCAATAGGTCATTTTTGTACCAAATTTTCCAGTTACTTACATTTCAGCACTGTTCTGTCTGTACTTTCTGTTTTGCCATAAGCCAGGTGTGCTGCCTTTGCAAGTCAGTAGGTGCCACAGCTTGCAGAACTAACCAGAGTTGTGTGTACAGATATAATAGGAAGCCCTTAAGTTCTGTGAATACATTAAAACAATGAAAATAATTTCATCTGTCTAGAATTTATTACAAACTTCATTACACATTTTCCTCCTGTGTTTCATAACTGGATTTTATTAGGCATGGTTTCTTCCCTAGAATATCTTCTCATAGTAATTGAGGTATTCAGTTAGGTAGTTTGTATAGCTGAGTCATTAGATTCTCATACTTGTTGGAAGTTTCTGAATTTTTTCTCCTAAGGCTTTTATCATCATCATCATCAGATATTAATCTTCTCATCCTAGCTAAAATTGAAGGTCTTGCTACAGCAAAAAACTAATCATATTATTTTCCCTTACTGCTAAATGTACTTCCATTATAATGTTACTTTATGCTGTTTGAAATAAAGTGCTGATTTTCCTTTACAGGACAAACAAGAAACAAATCAGACACCAGGTGGTGCCGAAGACCGGCCAGAAAGGAAAGTGAACCGGGTGCAAGGCATGTTCAGAAAAAGTAAGAAGCAAAGAGCAGCAGCAAGATACTCAGTATCTGATTTCAGTAAATTAGGAGCGAAGTGCAGTAACGTCAGCAGTATGGCAAAATTAGGAACGAAACCATTTGGAGAGGGGAAGATTAGTACAAAATGATAATATGAATGAGCAGTAATCTGTTCTCACCACCTAGATTTAAGATTCTGATATGCTTTTAAACAAGTGTAAGGGCTTCAGATCAGAAATATCATGTTATATGTATATATATATATATATNTAGACACTTTGAAACGATTTACGCAGGCATCTGGTGATGTTTGCATGTGACATCAAACACTTTTTGTGAAAACAGGCACGTCCTGCTTGCCTTTATACCAACAGTTAATCTAAATCTTCTGGTGTACCAGCAGAGGAATCCAAGTCCCTCATGTCTTCCTGTGACTTTCCAAAGCTGACATGGCTGTGTCTGAACAAGGACTGTGAGGGTGGCCATAGAAGTCGTTTCAAGGATTTCTTTGAGAAAACAACTGCAAGGTGTTGATAGTCTATGATATAACATTCCTCTTTACTGTATATCAATTTTCTTTTATCTTAGAAGTACTTAGATGCTTCAACACTTAACTCTGGTTTCTGCTCACCAATTTTAATGCTTTTCCTGGCACAGCAGACACTACAATCAAGAAGTCATTTTCCCAGGAAGCAGGACATCTGTGCCATGGATATCACTTCTTTGGTTTTAGCTCAGCCATGTTGGTTTAGGTAGCAGGGAGCTGAGTTTTTGTTCTTCCTTGACTTTAAACCATTAAAAAAGTACCACACAGAAACCGCACACACTCAGATTTTAACTCTTTTTCCTAATTACATACTGAACATTTACCCAAATTGTTACTGGTTACTAATTTTATACTTCTAATGTCATAAATTATGTAGCTACTTGTAATATTAATATAAGTTACCTGTTCTACAGAAAACGAATAAATTAGGTACTTCTGACAGAAGAGCACGTGGTGTTGCACTCTTCTAGTGATACAAATCAATGAAACCTATTACTGTTCTGCTTCAGTATAGCTTTATTTTCCACGTGTTCATAAAGTAATAATGAATGTAATAGAAAAACATCCCTTGGGATGCTCTATGAAACAGACATTTCTGACTATCCAGTAAACACATTTCTTAAAAAAAAATAAACAAGCACAAACCCCCCCAACAAACAGATTATTTGCTAAACTGAGTTTGCAAAACTATTTAGTTAAGGGAAAGTAACTGTGAAAGAAGCTAACTGTATGCAAACATGATTCATATTATATTATTTTTCCACTTTGTTGTGTAGGTGTTCACTTGCAAAGAGACTTGATGCAGTAAGCTCATAAGAACATGGAACAAAGAAAAATATGGTTTTTATTTACTGATTCAATTTATTTATTCCTTGTGTATTGGTTTTAATGTTCATGGCAAACTGACTTAAGGGTAGAGTGTTCCTTTATGACTGATCTCAGCATGCATGAATCTTTTGTGGGGAGTACTGGTGAATAAATATTTTAATTTTGTTACTGTAGTTGTGTTTTATTCCAATAGTACTTATATTCTAATGGTATCATAAGTAAAAAAAAACCCTGAAAATAGTAAAATTAAAGCACAGGTTTAGATTTCAGTGAAAGTTAATATTATGGTTGCTTATGGTTATGTTCTCTAATACATATGTAGGCTTTTACATTTAAAAAATTATGAGTATGCAGTGACTCTTAAAAATAAAAAGAAAATTCTAGGAATGCTACATTTCAAATTGATTCCTATTTGTTTGGTGTCAACAAATATTTAAGAACCTAACTTCTGAGACAAATTATGTTTTCAGGTTTGAAAATGAAAGTAAGATTTAAAAAGAAAGTGATTTTATTCCTTATGTGTATACAGTATGACCATGGTATGTTGAAACAAAGTTTTGAGTGCCACAATACATTTGAGAAAATAAAATGTCATTTACAGTAATGTTTCTACAGAGGGCTTTGAGAGAAAGTCAGCAACAAAATTACCAGGTTTTAGTCTCCGTGACAGTAGAGGGCACCCCAACCTTACAGACCTGGAATGATGTAAGTTAAAGTATGGTTACTTTTCCTGTCCAAAGTAAATAGGGAACAGCATAAAATAGCAAAATCAACTCCTGGAATCATTCCCTAGTGCGAAGTTATGATACAGTTCTTAATAAAATTTCAAACAGAAGACGTTCAGTAGAATATAGACTACATCCTCCTTTTTCTAAGAGTAATGAAATTAACAGACTAATGGATGCTATGTATACAGCCTCCTTTCAAGTCTGTTTAAATCTTGAAGTTTCCTTTCAGCTTAAGCCTCTAAAGTTTCACAGTGGTAGTTCAATCAGTGGAATGAATCTCTGTGTGGGCAGGGACCACAGAGTGAGCTTGGGACAGAGCTGCTTTAAATCCAGGTCCCTGGACTGGGTATCATACTTGGGGTAATCACCATAAGCTATCAGTCTACACCACCAAACACGTGTGTGCTGCACTGGTGATGTGTAAATCTCACACTGCAGGGGGGACATTGCCAGTCTTAGATGAAGACATGCAGACATGGCAGATGATTTACTTAGTAGGTGATTTACTCAGCAGATCTATCCGGGAAGAAGGTATCTGTCCAGAGGGCTGGTGCGCTTGAAGAGGGACAACAGCTGTGATTCAAGCACTGATTTGCAGGCCTGAAAAACAAGATGCCTTGCTATTGATCCTCTACAGCTGAAAGGATGGTGTGTTTGATGTATCAGCGATAAGAAGCTGAACAACAAGATTATAAGCAAGATGCCTGTCATTCCTGGAAGACTAATGCTGGTCTGCCTAGTGTTCTTACAGTTTGACCTACACAACTGAGGCCTTACTTGCATCAGCTCTGAAGGATGATTTTTCAATGGAAATCTACACTGTAAAAAATAACCACATGTAACATTGAAGAGTATATGTTCCACTACATAAAATGAATCATATGATAGTAGTGTGCTTTGAGTACAGATGAAGTAATCAAACAATTAAAATGTCATGATGGGAGATGACTAGCAGTAGGGCAAAGTATGATATGATATATGAGAAACTCATCTAATTTAATTAAGTGGAAAGTATGACTCATAGTCTTTGGAGCTGGGCTGGGGAGTGACTGGATTCCACAAAGTAGAGCAGTGTTCTGATGCTACACTTTCTAGTTTCTCTGCTGCCTGAATATGGACATCTTAGTAAAAAGTTTGCACTGACTGGAGGCTGTGGTTAAAACTAATGAAGTAACTGAGGTTCTGGTTAGTGCAGGAGGCAGACTGGGGCAGAAATAGCTGTTAGAGAGTTACTACTTCTCTACAGCCTGAAATAGCAAAGAGTGCAGTGCTTCAGCCTATAAACCTGCATGCATGATGATTAAGATCTGGGTTACTATACTGGAAGAAATCTTTCCCTTGTGATCAATCACATAAAGAAAATATTATTACCCATAGGCACTCTCTCAGACTTTCTGCATCATAATTTTGTACCTATAGATATATATGCTATGATTCTGTACACGAATATATATCCTGTGCAGAGTAATACATGTAAGAGCTATAATAAAGTGCCTGAGAAAATACATACAGACCTGATTTTATTTATGAGACCTTATTATACAAAATATGTGTAACACACTGTACAAAAGTAAATGAAGACCACAGTCTCTCTTTTGAGATGCTTAAAGTCCTGAAAATATCCCAATAAACTGGCCAAAGGCAAAGGAAGGGAATATAGACAAAAGCAGAGGGATCAGCCTGACAGCCACACAGGCTTTTTAAAAATCAAATCTGAATATATATATTCTATACAAATTGAGTTATGATAATATATATATGTATGGTTATACATATAATCAGATGCTCAAACACTGCTCTTGTGAGGTTGGTTTCACTTTCTGTTGGTATGCATTGTGGAACCAGCTGTACAAGAACACATGCTACTCTTTTCCAAAAAAACCCTCACTCCAAAGTAGAGAGAGGGAGGCGTATCCTACATCTGCAGCATTATTGATCTAGAGAACTTTAAGAATAAATTGGTAAATGTCATTTTAAATAATGATGTTGAATAGGTTGTAAATTCTTGTCATCCAAGCATTCCTTAGAGAAAGGGAAAAAATTAATTTTTCTTTGGAATATGTCTGTAACTTCCTATGCTCCTTTCACATTCTCACCACTTTAGGCTTCACAGAACAATGACATTTTATGATGTACATGATGGAATAGACTTGGCCTCAGAGAACATAGTACCTGTGGTCCATTGCTGTTCATACAGCTACAGTTGGAGTCAATGCCACATCTTTCCACTGCTAGTTTTACCTACTGCACCTAGGTTAAGAGTAATGAATGAAAAAACCCCCCTTAACATCCTTATACTCAATCCTCCACTCAGTGTGGAAAATGTCCTTGTCCGAACAGACTTTTAGACTTCAGAATTACTCAGAGAGATTAAGTTCCTCCAGAAAGGGAAGGAAGGATGTAATAAAATTACTCTGCACTTGCCTGAAATTAATTTCCAAGATCTCTGAGTAGTTTAAAGTTTTGGGGTTGCAATCTGTACACTCTGAAAGGGTGCAGGCTGTTACTGGAAAATGTTAACACTTCTTCAGAAAAGCCACTTTGTGAAGTCCTGTATCTAGCTCAGCCCTGCAGAAACAGCTTCTCAGAAATCCCCTTAGGGAGACAAATCTTCACATGTCCTTCTACTTTCTGGGAGTGAGATCTGCTAAAATGATTTTAATATTGTATTTTTTTAATATAATTGGATGCTTTGTCAGAGACCCGCTATGTCACACATTCTAGGCTTTCTAACCCTCAGTGAAAGACTTATCAGTCTCGGTGAATTTAGGCCTGACCTATACATGTTCTCTAACATGGAGAATTAGAAAAACATGCCAGCATGTGTTGCTACACAACAGCAAAGAGTAGTGAACAGAACTAAAATTTATTTATTAAACATAAATTATTGAACAACAACACAGAGACAAAGATGCCCAAATGAGTCTAAACAGCATGTACACAATGCTGGTCATACACAAGTTATGCTGTTTTAAAATAGGAAGCCTGCTTTGATTATTTGTCTCAGATGCAAAGTTTGATTACCACAGAGGGAACAGGGAGAACGAAAAGACAAGACATTTTGTCCTGAAAAACAGCCCACTTCATTATTTTCTATTCTTCTCTGTACTGCAGTNAAATTTCAGCCAGGCTGAAAAGAGTTTTTATATCTCTAACAGCATAAAATTAAATTCTAAGGCAATAATAACTGTTTTCACACAACCCTGCTTCTAACTATGGGCCTCTTTCCTGGGGCCAACCCACCCACCAGCACAAGCAACGCACTTTCGTAGGCTGCAGGTCAACATGATTTAAGTGGCAGCAGCTGCAAACCCTCCCTGAGCATTTCCCTTAGCTGCGTGCATCTGGCTGGAACACCCTTTCGTCTCCACAGGGATTCCTCCCTTGTGCTGAGCAACTGTCTGTGCTGTGGGACAAGGCTGGGAATAAATGCGGCCAAAAAACGAAGTCTTCCACTCCCTCCTTGCTTGGCTCAGCTGGGTGGAGTTCCTCACTCCGGTTTGTTTTGTGGCTGCACAAGGAGTCTGGATAAACTCAGAGGGAAATGCACTGGATGAAAAGGAACAAGCGGGTATGGCTTGGGCAGAAAAGGAGCTGTTCGGGCTGCTTGAACACATGCCTGGCATTGCAGCCAAATAGCAAAACAGAGCCTCAGATTTTCTTAGGTTTGTGATCTACCAAGGAAATCTGGGTCAGCTTTATGTGTAAAGCTGAACTAATTAAAGTCAAAATTTACATTATTCATCCAGATCTTGAAACAAACATGTCATTTATACTTTAAATGAAGAATGGGGGGGGGTTATTGTTGTGTCTCTTCAGATTTGCAATATAGAAAAGACAAAGTTAAACCTAGGACAGTTCTCACATAACCACAGTCAGCAAACTAGGGTTATATCCCCTGTTGTTCCTGATCTAGCAATGTTTGTTCCATCTGTTACTGACACCCACTGTCACCATAAACAATTTTTTTTTTTTTTTTTTTTCTTTTGGGGGGCAAACCCTCATGTAAAAAACTTGGCC
>VYZR01058275.1:18262-32451 GCA_013400675.1 Oxylabes madagascariensis
TTAAAAACGAATTGATTTGCCATACTGAAGTATATACACATGAGTCTTGGTGAACAAAAGAAAGGAACTGCTTTGGCATATCCTGTACTCCAAACATTCCATCCCATCCTTTTTTACCACAATTTCTTTCCGAGGTCTGTTGCAAGTAATAAATATAACACATCCCATTGAGTGTCATAACTTCCACAAAAATACATCCAGCTCTTCACAAAGTCAGAAAGAGCCCTGTGTGAATGCATGCCAAAATGAAGACAGGGAGACCAGAATTTCATTTAGCAGTAGCCTTACTACAGTATTTACTTAATCTTTCTATGATTAAAAAGAAAAACAATATAGTTTGCTTTGGGGGCTTGCACATATTGCATCACCTCACCATGTCATATGTTATTTGGTATTCTATAACCCCAGCCTTGGGAGCTTATGTAAGCAGCAGCTGATTGATTTGCACCTCTCTTACCAGACACATCACAGCACTCACAGTTATACTAGTATTATTTTGCAAGTAGTTTGTAATTTTTATTTGCATTTGTTGGCCTATTATTAAAATAGATCAGAACCAAATAATAAGACCTAGCTCTCTCCAATTAACAGATGTTTAATTTTTCAATAATGCCTCCTGTTTAGTATAATTATGTGCTATATGTGTGGTTTCTGACTTGCCAGTGCCCGAAGTTTGATTTTAAAGCAAGACAATTGGTGGTGGCTATTCTGGATACAGGAAGCATTGCAGAAGACAGCAGCAAGGAATTATAGAAAAAGTGTAAAGTAATTTACTATGATATTTTAAAGGCTAAAGGAACATAAGACATCAAAAAGGAATAGGTCAGGTAGGCAGCAGAAGCCTCGGTTAGGACCTGCAGATAGCCATTTGAAATTTGAGGCAAACAGGAATGAAAAACAAGGACAGCTAGAAGAGGACATAACTGAGCTAATAAGGGCGGGTGCCTTGCCAGTACGATAACACAGATGTAGTAAGTCATGCAATTGCAGACAGAGATAGTGGGATCAAAGAATAGCGCCAAGAACTGATGAGGTCCTGAACAAGGTTTTGCCAGGGGAACTGGGGTACAGCTGGTGGCTGTCGAAAATGGTGAATGGGGCAGGAGAAGAGGGGGTGGGGACACAGTTGAAACTTTCTACTTCCTCTCAGCAGACAAAAGAAAGCTGATGGCAGTGGAGCAGGAGAGATGAAAGGCTTGTAGTTGCACATCTCTTTCTTTAAAGAGGGAAACAAAACCAAACTAGGTCGGTATCATCAACTATAAATGGCATGCAGGAAGAGTTTTGGAAAATGGAAAATCACAATGTTGCTCAGTGGTGAGAAACTCCCCACCCCTTCCAGCTGAGAACACGTCACTGGAAAAGTCTCAGCCTGGGGAAAAAAAAAAAAAAAATCCACTGAGCAAACAAATTGCATAGGCAGTGAAAACAGAAAGTGGAACAAAGTCAAATGATACTTTGGCTTTAAAGGAGCTTATTTTCAGGTTAGCATTTCCTTGCGTGGCATCAGCTCAAGTTCAGACAAGAAAAATTTCATTAGAGTGAAAATGGCTGGTAAATTTCACTGCTGATATTAGGCTACTGAAAGAAAAATGGCCTAATATTAAAAATGGCCTAATATTAAAAATCTAAGATTAAAAATCATTATTAAAAATCTAAGATTTCAACCTGGGAATTTTTGAATTTTCAGCTACTGAGTGTAGAAAAATGATCCCACAGACAAACCAGATACCCAGGACTGGGCAAGTTTGTGGAATTTTTTTCTCCTTAATTTACATGTATTTCTAGACAAAGAAGTCCTTAACTAAACCCTTCTGAACAACTCACTGGGCATGGCTCTTTGTCTTGCAAGCAAGTTCAATAGTGAGAATTTTTCCAGCCTGTCTATAAAGAAAACAAGGGGAAAACCTCCCTGGTGACAATGAGACAGGAAATAGTGTGTTGGATAAAATTCTAGGATTCTTACCTCTCTAACTAGCATTCATAAAAATAAAAATACTGACATAAATTATTACCCTTTTTTGATAAAAATCTACTTTCAACAAGGGTACTTCATAGTAATTAACCACAGCAACGTTAACTCAAATTTTGGAAACAATTACAGTGGCAGCACTTTGTAGCTGTAATCTAGGAAAATAATCAAGATAGTTTTACCTTTGCTTTTCTGCTCCCACATTTAATGAGTGCTGCTTCATCCTGGCCAATAAACATGACAGTCCAACCCTGCTAGCAAGCTGTTCATATTCTCTCAGACTTGTGAAGAGGATCAATTAAGAGGTTTTGGGTGAAGAGGTTATGAGTTTTTTGTTTGTTTGTTGTATGGCTCCAAATGTGTATAAATAGTAGAAGGGAACCAGAACTGCAGGAAGGTTTTCAAATTTTGATTATCATTTTTCCTGTTAAAGACAAGGGTAATGTTACTGCTGTCACAACAGGGGGCACAAGGATCTTGACTGCTAGGGTGGAAGCTCACGGCTTAAGCCCATTGATCACATCTCTAATTTTGGAGCTTCAAACAACAGAGAACAACAGTGACAAAAGCTTTCCTGAAGCACTAAGATGAAGGGGCAAAAGTGAAATTCAGTCATGTTTCAATTCCTGCACCTGACGCAGTTACTGCATTAAGCTTTCGAAAAGAGAAGTGTCATGAATATTCCATGAGTCCTCATACATGCATGGTGGCAGGAGGTGCCAGGATGGGGCCAGGGTGGGGACAATGCCAGAAGGATAGACAATGCTTGCAAAAATGTACTAACTGGACTAAATTAAATTTTTTATAGGAATGTTCTTTACTCAAAGTAATTTTCGGGCAATTAAACCAGGTTGTGACAGTATCCTAAACATGATCTTCTGTTCTTTAAGAGTTGTTTTTTTCATGAGTACACACACTTGATCAGGACAAGGTAGTGTGGCATCTGAGAGCCAGAACCTGTCTTATGCTGGATGACACCTATTGCAAGAGGTCCTAATCTTAACACTCTTTTCAGTTTTGGCTGACACAGTTTGCTAGAAGAATTGATCTTACTCTTTTGGAGAGCTGTTGATAATTTGGAAGCTTTGCAATTTTTTGTTTTCTTTGAAACCATTTCAAAATAGTTGCATCTGTAATGCTAAGAGGTTTGCTCTTGGATTCAATTCACATGCTGTTCGTCAAACGGTTAACTCAGTCAAGACCTTACTCATGCGAGTAGGTACCACCAAAAAGCTGCACATTGCAGCCAAAAATTTTGTGCATTTTAGATACTAGACACACGCAAAGTTGATGTATTTACTTATTGAACATTTGATGCAGTTAAGCAACAGCAGAAAAAAAGTCTTGAAGATGAAGTGTTGATGAAGATCATTCTTGCTTTGTGTGACCAGTTTTCTCCTCAGCTGTAGTACAGTTTTATCTGGTAAAGCCTCTTTAAATAGCATGTATATGGAACTGGAACAGAGTCAGGGAAAACGTCACAAAGGAAGGAAGATTAAATATGCACTGAATGAAGCAGAACCAACCATACCCTAATCAGAAAAAGGATTTCCAAAGTCAGACCTTATACTTGAAAAAAAAAAATTATCAGACTAAGCCAATTCCTAATGGAGTCACTGGTGATTCTCAGAGTAGAGAAGTCATTCCTAGTCCACAGCTAATTCTGCATCTGGCTTTGCTTAGTGCTACGCACATCATTATATTTTGTAGATTTTCTTCCCTGACCTTGCCCATCTTGTTACAAAGAAAGTTCACTTGGCAGCTGATAAGGAAAGCAACCAATTGTAAAGCCGAGTGACTATGCAAGAAAATATATGCAAGCCATTTGAAGGTCTTGGAAAACCATGGTTTTATAGTGCTCACCCATAGACTAAACAAAAAAGACTAAAAGAACTTGAAAGTTTTCGCTCTCAACATCCAAAAGCTGGAAGGTGCTACAATTAACACAGGATTTGCACAAGAAAGCCTGGACTAGGATCAAAAGGGCAGTACAGAAGTCTATGGCTGCAAAAGGACCACCTTCACCAGAAGCTACCGAGCTGCACATAGCTCACAGGCAGTTCACACGGGATTTCAAGGGCAGGGCTGGCACCAGAGCTGTGCCGACACAGATGCTGACAAGTGTCACCATTCCTGCAGCAATGGAGGCTGGTATGGACGGGGGGCTGGAAACCACAGCAGCCATGTGGTTACCAATCAATACCGATCGAGGGGGCACAGAACAGGCAGACATCAATTTGGCTATGCCTGCCCCAGGGATGGCAAAGGCACAAGGCAGACACCAGGGAACAAGTGAAGGAGTCACTTCAACAAGTTCAGTTAAATCTGCCCTTCAAAAAAGCTGATGTGTTCAGAAAAATATTAAAAAACCAAACCCAAACAGCATAATTACTGCTTTCTCCATGCTGGCAATTCACTAGTCAGTCATTACTTTTTCATCACATGAATGACATCAATGTCAGAAATTATTGCCTCAGGACCTAGACTGAAACTAGCTCTGCAATCACATTACAAGGTCTCTGTGCAGATGCAAGAGCAGAGTTTAAATTAGCTTTCAAATTATTTTTCCAAATAAGAAACACAATAAGTGAAATACCTCAACAACTAATCACTAACAATTAAAAACATAAAAGTAATAACTTTATTCTACAGACTCAACAATTTTAGTAGGGAATTAGCATTGAATGAAGATGACTGCAAATGAAACACTATCAAAACCCGAGAGTGTACTGTAACACTTTAAAGGCTTCACCTTAGCTTGTGTGAGTGAAGAGTAGCTAGCTGTACATATGTGGATACACTAATAAGCTTGCAGGTCTTTCCTGTACATTTCAACAGTACTCAGAAATTGCGCAAGATCAACCTTTGGTGTTCGCTCTTGGCGTATACCAAACACACTTAGCAAATAATAGGCGAGTTCAAACTCTGCATAATCTGCAAAATAGGCGAGTTCAGACTTTCCCAGGAATAACAAAACTATTAAAAGTACACCTGTAACTGTGGTGTTAAGCAATCTTTAGTGTCTTCTAGGCCCATGGGATGGGATGCAGCAGCAGTTAAGTTCTTTTTCTCCTCCCTGACTTCTGTTGGGGCTCTGGTCACCTCCTGGAGCCACAGCTACACCCCAGCAGACGCGACCAGAGAAAGCCCTACCTTGGCACAGCCCAGTTCCAGTCTTGTCCCGTTGCTAGGGCTACAAGGCCACACATGAAACACACCCCTGTGCTGAGAGAAAGACATGGACATGCCAAGGGGCTCAAAACAGGCCAGAGACTGGCATCATGCAAACCAGGGTGGCATTAACATGAATTATTTTGTTATAATTCAGTGTTGTCTGCATGCAGAAGCACAGGGTATCACAGTGTCCATCCCTCACTCGGTGTTTTTAACGAGATTACAGTGGAGTAGCAGCTCTGCTCATCATAAACCAGTCTGCTCTTCAACCACAGGTAGAAGACTTGAGCAGTATTTCTGGCTATCTTCTTCATTCCAAGGTTTTTAGGAGCCACTGGTCACCAAAAGCACTATTACACTTACATAAGTACACAGTGATCATTCTTCTGCTGAAATCTTGTTACAGGGACATTTGTGACCTAAATGGATTGCTACGAGCATTACCTAAAAGAGGCTTTTTGCATAGGAACATTAGCGAGTAGAGAATTCAGCTACTCTCAAGTCTCAGAGGAAACACTTACTGATATAGCAAAATCACTTCTGCACACTGTGATGCATATACAAAAGCTTCAAGTTATACAAATAAATTATTCCAAAGCAGTCATTTTATGTCAGTCATACACCCACGTAATGTCATCATGTACTCGTATTCCTCATGTAATTAGATCTTTTCCCAACTGGAATGAAAAAAAAAATAAACCAACAACAAAAAAGCAAACTACAAAATAATAGGATCATTTCACAGTGATGCCATTTAAACTTTTACACCGTGAAAATTGTAAAGACTAATAGAGGCAAAACACATTTCAACTGAAGGCTTTTATTTAGAACTTTGCTTATTCTTATCTGAATCTCAATTATCTTCCACGGACTTTATATTCTTCTCAGAAAACAAGTATCTTTGCTATATGTATTAAACTTACTCTTATCTTAAAACTGCGTCCTGTAGGAAACAGTGGTGTTCTGTGAGTGTCTTTGCTGTAACAGCATAGGTGAGAATTACTCTTCAGGCACCAAATCAACTACAAATAAGCACATATGCCTGTAAGCATCAAGCAGGTACTCACAAGAATTTTGAATTTGATTTTTAAAAAAATTAACAGCTACTTTTAATTAATACTCCTTAGTTTCTCTTAGCTCTCAATAAATAGAAAGCGTAAGGCATGTGGAATCCAAATTCTTTAATGGAGCTGAAGCTAAAAAGCATCATCTGCCATTTACCCCGCAGTTTTTAACCGGGACCTTTTCCTTCGTCGGTCGCAAAAATTTCCCTTCGTCCAGATCAACACAGGCGATCTGGCCACTGATGCCGGCAAGTCACGCACGGGGGAGAGCGAGCGAGGATGTGCAGGCGGGAGCTGCGGACGCCGTGAGCGGCGGGGCCGCCGGAGCGAGGGAGCGGCAGCCCCGGGCCCCCGCGGCCGGCACGGGAGGGGCGGCGGCGGGAGCGGCTACTTGCAGAGCCCCTCCAGCCGCTCCAGCGTGCCCTTCATGTCACGGATGCGCTTGGCCAGGGCGGGCACGGGCTGCATGGCGCGGTCCAGCTCCTCGCAGCGCGCCACCAGCGCGTACATGGCGCGGATGCTGAGGTCGGCCGCCTCGCCCAGGCTCTCCACGCCGTCGCGGTAGGTCTGGATGCAGCCGACGCTGAGCGCCGTCAGCGCCTGCAGCCCGCAGTGCACGTTCCGCAGCAGCTCGTCCACCTGCGCCGCCACCTGCCCGGCCAGGGCCACCACGTCCTGCAGCGCGCCGGGGTCGATGNGCCGCGCCCGGGCCCCCCCCGTCCGGCGGCGCGGGGGGGCGGGGGGGGGGGAGGGGGCCCCCGCCGCTCCCCGCCGGAGGCTCGCCCCGCGGGGCGCCGCTCAGCCGGATCCGCCGCTCCAGGTTGTTGGCTACGAACTGGGTGAGGCGCCCCTCGCGCAGCACCGTCCCCTCCAGTTCCAGGGCGCTAGCCAGCGTCGCTCGCCGCCCCTCCGGCAGCTGCCGCCCCGTCGCCGCCGCCGCCCCTCCGCCGCCAGCCAGGCTGAGCGCCTCCAGGCTCCGCTCGTCCCGCCCCCGCCCCTCGGGCGGCGCGGCGGGCGGGCCCGGCTCCTCCATGGCGAGCGACGCGTGCCCGCCCGCAACCACCGCCCACCGGGGGGCGCGCCGACGCCTGTTTACGTCTCCCGCGATTGGCTGCGGGGCCCGCGGGGGTGTGGCCTCGGCTGTTCGTGCGGATCCCGATTGGCCGGAGGAACACCGCCCGCCCGCCGCGCGCTGCGAGCCCGTGACTCGGAGGCCGGGGGCGTGTCCGCCCGGATTGGGCGGCCCCCAGGGGAGGCGTGGCCCCGAGTGTTTGTGTCGCTTCCGATTGGCTGGAGCGAGGGCAGAGAGGCCGCCGCTCGGCCGCGATTGGCGGGGCGCGGCGGGGAGGGGCGCCGCTGGCGCCGTCAGCGCACGGCGGTTGGCGCGGGGGCGGAAGTGGGCGGGGCGCGCCCTGGTAACAACACCGGGGAGCTGCTGGCGGCTCTCCTCACTCCCCCGCCATGTTCTCCTAGCGGCGGCTCCGGTTGCGCCACCACTTCCTCAGCCCGTCACAAAGCCCGGGAAGACCCTCCCCAGCAACCCGACCCCTCTCCCCGGCATAACTCTGGGTACCCACGTCCCACCATGGTTACCACCACGGCGCCGCCGCCCTTCCTAGCTCGGATCTCGGCGGGCACTGAAGACCCGCGGCGCCTGCCGCCCTCCGCCCTGCTCCAGCGCCTCCGGCGCGGGGATAGCAACTGCGAGAACCAGCCCAGCTGCTGCCTGGCGGGCTCGGGGGGCAGCGCCCGCCCCGCACTGAAGAGGGTGCGGCGGAGGAAGGGAAAGATCCGGCCCGGCCCCGCGGGGCTCCTGCCCAGCCGCTATCAGCAGTACCAGCAGCACCGCGCCGGGCTGGGGAGAAGGACGCCGCTGGGAACCGACCTGGTGACGGACGCACCCCCGGAGGAGCCCGCTGCGCCTGCCCCCTCGAGACCCGCGCCCGGCAAACCCCTCAGGAAGGAGGTAAAGACAAGGCTGCGCGACTTTTCCTCGCTTCAGCCCTCTCCCGGTGCCCGGCGAGCCGGGCGGCCGTTTTCCGTGCCTCTCGGGGTGGTCGGGGCGGGGGGGAGCAGCGAGCGGGGCGCCCCCTCAGAGCGGTGAGGGGGGACCGCGCGGGGGGGCGCCTGAGTTTCCGTTACGCTCGGACAGGGCGGGGCGGGGCCGAAAGGCGAACCGCGGCCGGTGATTGGCTGCCCGGAGCCCACCAATGGGCGCCCGGCGCTGTGCCCCAGCAACAAGCCAGATTTAGCCCTGCCGCTGGCCGCGCGCCAGCCCCGCCCCCCCGCTCGCTGAAGGCGGGACGTGCGGGGCGCGCAGCGCCCCATGGCGGCCGGGGGGGGGCTGCGCGCCGTCAGGCCGCCCGTGCCAGCCGAGCGGTGGGATGAGCTGTGGGATAAGAGAGAAATAGCGGCGAGAAGGCTTCTCGGTACGCCTCGCCCTGCCGAAGGGGCCTCCAGCGCCTCGCTAAGTGTCGGGGGCGGTGAGGGAGCGCGGAGGAGAGGGGTCGTGGTTGACGTGACTCTTCTTTGTCTCCGCAGTTCTTAAAAAATAAGATGGGAAAGACAGAGAAGGCGGCCGTCCCCTACGGCCAGCCCGTTCACACCTTACACCTGTGTGAACAACCAAAGATTAACAGGCAGAAGAGTAAGTGTAACACGCCAGTGACGAAGATCGCCTCGGCGAAAAAGATAGAGAACTTCTGGCAGGATTCTGTGTCGCCGGAAATAGTTCAGAAGCAGGAGAAAAAGCCACTTAAAAACACAGAGAACTTCAGAAATGCCAAGTCCAAGAAACCTATCGCACTAAATGAAGTGAGCCAAAAAGAAAATTATGCTGGGGCAAAGTTTAGTGACCCGCCATCTCCCAGTGTCCTTCCAAAGCCTCCCAGCCACTGGGTGGGTGGCACAGCTGAACTGTCTGACCAAAACAGGGAGTTGATGGCAGTCCATTTGAAAACTCTCCTAAAAGTTCAAGCGTAGTTTCCAACGTCTCTTGAGTAATTGGCAAAGAAAACTCCATCCAGGAAACTTAAACATGCCTTGTTGCAACAAAAATTGCAAAAGACTGTCAAGTCTTATAATCACATAAAAAAATCCTTGTATTATATTTTTTATGGTTGTGTAAATAGTGTACATCTTGTATTATGTGTATATTCTTGTTCATACTTTGAGAGGTACATTTTAGTTTTGTTATGAAAGGATGTATTTTGCACTGCCTGATTGGTAGATGTCTTGTATATAAAATATGGACAATTTTACGTGTGTGCTTGACACATGAAGACTTGACTTGCTTTGCACAAGGTAATGGAAATTTTGGAAGGAGAGTACAGCTTTCTCATTAAGGTTCCAGATCAAATGTGAATGTTTTATTTGTGCACTACTGACAATAATTTTACATTCTGTCTCCCAATCAAGTATAAACATGGAATTTTCATACAAATGTGAAGTTTTGCCCTCTGCTCTGGAAACTATCTGGAATTCCTGTTCATCTGTTCGTTTTTAAAATTAACTGGAATTTGACTAAAATTCCAACCCACCAATTTGAGCACTGCTAATTTCTTTAAAGAAGTTTAAAAAAAATCCACAAAAACAAGAAAGAAAAAAAAAAACAAACCAGAAAGAGCAGAGCTTTCTGCCAAGAATTCAATTGGTCACTAAAAAATTAAATAAAACAATTTGGCCTCCCCTTATACATGTCTCTGTTTTTCTTTGAATGTGTGTCTGTTAATTCAAGTATGTGAATTTAAATTACTTGGTTGCCTTTTAGTGTAATAGTAGAAATACTTTGTCTTTTAACTGTCTCAGGCAAAATTAAGAGATTAGGTAGCTCACCAAGAATTCCTTATGTTTAAAAACAAAAGTCACCTTTGTGACAAGTCGTTCTAGGATTGTTTGGTTTGTTGAAAACAGATTTCAAGCAAGTTGGGCAGTTAGACATTGAAATTCATGCAGTAATGCTTCTTAAATGTTTTCACAGTAAGTGGCTTTAAACAAGTCAATACTGAAAAGTAGCAGTGACAAAATGAATGGAGCAAGTCGAATTTTTTATTTTTCACCATGTTTGTCTCTTGCTCGTAGCTATGCTGGAAAATACATTCCCCTGACTTAAAATTCTTGAGGAATTGAACTGTAGATTAGTTTGACAGACAGGAGGTAATAGATTTGCAGTTATTTTCCTAATCTAGTGTTTTAATAAGATTAATACCTGGAAGTATATGAAATTTACATAAGATAGAAAGCTTTTTTAAGTATTTTTAAGTTTTTGGATCCACCTAAAATAATATACGCTGTTCTCCAGTGTCCTAGGCGAGGAGAGGTACGTAGGAAGAAAACAGCTGCTTGTATCTGTCTGAGGTGGCTCCATCTGTGAACAGCATTTGCAGAGATACAGGTTAAGCAGTATGTTTATGGTGCACATGCTGCAGCTTTGGTGCAGAGCATCACTTCATTCTGCACGGGGCAATCGTCAGGACTCAGTACAGCCCTGATATGAGCTTAGTCAAAAGCTCAAAAACGAAGGATTTTTTGGCTTGCTTATAGACGTTGGTTATGTAGTTGTGAAATTAGGCTATTTAGCTATAGATGTTTTAAACTAAGGGTTGAGACAAAATTTTTGGTTTAGCCCAAAGAATTAGAGGTTCACTGTCTTGCAAAAGAAACTGATATTGGTGTACTTGAGGTCAGTTTGTGGCTTCAACAACCCAGTTTCCTGCCTAATCTAAATACTCCATAATTTAGTGTCCCCCACTCCATAATTTAGTGTCCCCCATCTTCTATTCTAAAAATGAACAAAACCCCTCCTGGTTTTCTGTTTGTGGGATTTTTATTTTTTTTTTTTTAATTCCACTGGAATCTCGCTGAGGATGACTCAAGGACACTGTTAAGTCCCAGTTTGCTATATTTGGTAAATGCTGTATTGATCTGCAGTTGTGCCTTCCCCGCCCTTTTTTTTTTTCTTTTGCCTGAGTGTCACCGAAGTGCAAAGCAAAATGCCTTAACAATTACCCATAGTTTTAGGCAATGGTTAATTTTGTCTGGGCACCGTGAATCTTGCTAACTAGCTTGACAAGAGGGAGTTTCCATCAGCCAGTGGGTTGGTATTGTTTAGAAGGATGTGTCCTTTTTCCCCCTGATTATTATCTCATTACCATCAGCCTCTTCCTTACCCTTCGGTGCTGACAGTGTGAGTGCTAGCTCTGATCCTGGGTAAAATTTATCAGTGTCACATACCTCTTTGTCCCTGCCCTGATTTGCCTACACATCCCTCAGGGTTAAAGTATTCATTACATGTTAATTGCCAATAGTTCTCAGCTCCTCAGTCAATTCCTTGAGAACTGCTGGTTGAGAGTTCTGAAGTGTTGGGAACTTAAAATTTCAATACCTTGTTGGACCCTAAGAGTAAGATAACAATCTGGTTTTTCTAAACAGTAGCAAAAAACCCAAAGCATATTTAGCAGACGTCTGTGTCAATGATTGGCAGAGGTGTTGGAGCACTTCGTGTTCCTGTCTTCCTGAGATCTTTGGGTTGAGTCTCTTCCTGCACAATGGACTGGTTTGTATATTAGGCTTAAGTGCAACATACACTTCAACATGACCAGCTGAAAATCAGAACGTGGTCATCTTTTAGGACCATATTCTGCACTTAACGTGTCACTTTCCTGCTTTATGTTTCTACAATATCATCTTACAGGGATTTTCACTCTCAAGATTTCCTTCACTTTGACAGATTCCTTATCCCAGTTCCCTGAACAGGAGCCATTGTATTACATAAACATAGTCTTTTGAGTTTAGAGCCAGCAAAACATTAGTGTCATATTTGGAAGGCTTGTTTGCAGTGTAACATAAAATTACAGAGTGACCAGCCTTTAAGGAAGAAAATGAACAAAATTAGTGGATGAGTTATCAGCTGGTCATGTGTCTGCTGTACAGGACTTAAATAAATTGCTTATTAAATCTTAGGTCATTACAGAAACTGAGTATTAGCACTTCAGATAGATAATGGAAATCCTTTCTGTTTAAAAGTCTAGTGCAATGCTGTGCAGAACTGGAGGGGAATCAACTGAGAGTTACCTACCACCTTACTTCTAAACAGTTAAATGTTATACGTGGATGGTCCTGAAAAATTAGCTCTCATGGCAGACAGAAGTATCTGTTGTTGGGCTCTCATGCATGGCCAAGGCTCAGCCCATTAGACAGCTTCATTAACAATGGCTGGCTTGGTGCTGTACTAAGGCTAAAATGTTTCTGCCTCCTAATGCAACAGGAACTGGAAATCCTATGTGCATTTGAACTCTATTACACCAGTGTTATAAATGAGATAGCCGAATTTTAATAATAATAATGATTTATTATGACGACATTTATATAATTTAATTCAGCCACAATAATCAATTTAATAATACCCAATTAATGCATCACCGNTTCGCCTCGGGTACGTGCTTGTGTTTCATGCTTCTAAATCTAAATTCTAAAATCTACACGAATTATTCTAATACATCTATCCTAAATTCTAATTCATATGAATTGTTCTACCATGTTTATTACAACCAGGATCTCTTCAGAGATTTTGCTGAATTCTGCTGAATATTTAAGCAATCTGCACAGGAGACTGTAAATTTAATTTTATTTCATCTGATTAATATTTTATCGAAGACATGTCATTTTAAGCAATACTTCAGTTATTTTCAGATTATTTATTAAGCTTTTTCATTATAAAACATTTGATAACTGTCACACTTAAGGATTTTTTTTCTTTTTTACACAGTTTTGAAATCAAGTACAAAGCTGTATAGATTATATGAAGCCTGAAGATTATAGATGATGTTTCATTGTAATTTTGAAAATAAGTTTACCTTTATTTTCTGCATAGAGTAATAGAATCATAGAATGGCTTGGGTTGGAAGAAGCCTTAAAGATCATCTAGTTCCAACCCCCTTGCCATGGGCAGGGATACTCCTCTAGACCAGGTTGCTCAAGGCCCCATCCATGTTGGCCCGGAGCACCTCCAGGGATGGGGCATCCCCAGCTTTCTCTGGATAATATGTTCCAGTGCCTCACCACCTTTATAGCAAAGAACTTCATCCTAATATCTAATCTAAACCTACTCTTCTTCAGTTTGAAGCCATTCCCCCTTGTCCTGTCCCTGTATGCTCTTTTTAAAAGTCTTTCTCCATCTTTCTTGTAGGTTCCCTTCAGGTGCTATAAGGAAAGTCTTGACACTTCCACTATGCAGTTAAACACATTCCTTACTTTCTTCTACAACTTCTTGTGCTCTTTGAATTTTGGTTTTACAATGTGCTCTTTAAATATATTTTTTCATATTACATGCTTGACTGAACTTTTTAAGGGGATTTATTTTATATCGTAATTTCTAAGATGGTTTTCTGTTAGGAGTAGGCTGGTTCTTCCCCAAAGAGGCTATGATGTAAGTAAGAGGTAAAGTTGTAAAATGTAAACATTTACTGTGAAAAACTGATGCTACCTTGTTGGACAGGAACCATACTGTTAAATATTTTTGATAGCAAGAAATAAATATGCTAGAAAAGATTGATGAAGGGCATATCCATCAATTAAGGAGAAATGCATTATCCAGTAAAAGGGCCTAAGTGCTGAAGTTCAGCAATAGAATGTTACCAGCAATTTTGAGGCTGTAAACTTTCTGGCTTGCTTTGAGAGTGTAGAAGAATGTTATCAGAGCTAAGACAGGAAGGTCAACAATTCAGCTGAATTTGAAAAAGTTTTCTGAGGAATTAATTTGTGCAACAAACATGTCCTTGCAGGGTCTCCTCCTGTGTTCAGGTCAGCATTCCTCTTTAACTTTTTTCCCATGGCATAATAAAATCTCATTTTTTCAGCTCCCAAAAAACAGACCTTTAGATTTTGCAAAGCCCTGACTCTCTTGGAAGGCTGCGTTGGTACATTTATTTTAAAAAATGTCACTTAGCCTAGTGACATTACTACAAGTGTATGGCAGATGC